>CAUYRH010055316.1:0-46468 GCA_963574655.1 Perodicticus potto | reverse complement strand
ACAGCAACCTCCAATTCCTGGGCTCAAGCGAGTCTCTTGCCTCCGCCTCACAAGTAGCTGGGACTGCAGGCGCTCGCCACAACGCCCGGCCATTTTTGTGGTTGCAGCCGTCATTGTTGTTTGGCGGGCCCAGGCTGGATTTGAACCCGCCAGCTCAGGTTTACGTGGCTGACGCCTTAGCCCGTTGAGCCACAGGCACCAAGCCGCATCAAAAGATATCTAAATATGTATCATTTCTAACGCCTCCTACCCCCTCCCGCCCCCAAAAAGATAAAATGTAGTTACTTAGAGACACCACCTTTCTCCCCCTTGTGACTCTATGGATTCTTTGGGTCCTAATCATTCACCTCTCTATCTTCCCCTTTCCTCTGAGCTACTGACACTCAGGGACTTCAGTAGCCAGAAATTCTTCTATTGGGCTTAGAGATACTTGCCAGCCAGAATGCTACCAAATCCATTTCGGCTCCTAGTCCAAAAGGCACAAACATCAAACTGTCATTAAAATTTCACCCCCTCCAAAGCACAAAAATTACCCTCGACTTTCCTCTTAAGCCAGCTACACCACTGGTGAGTGTCAGAGGTTCCTTCTGAATGGCTTTGATATGCCCTGTGCCCTTGTCTTGCTAGCCCAGAACTGTTCGCCACACCCTCGGAGTATCACACTTCCTGCACACCAGCATACACAGTCCCCCACCTTGAAACCTTCTCTTTAACAGTCTCTAACGCTTCTCTTCTAGAACCTAACAGTAGGAAGGCTGCAGCACGGGCCTGTCCTGTGCAGGTCCCAGCTTCACCACTGAAGGGTGGATTGGCCTCAGCCAAGTCAGCTGGTGCTCAGGAGTGAACATGCATGATCCCCACAGGCTCTTTCAGTTCTGAGAAATCTGGAATGTCTTCTAGGGAATGGGAGGATCCAGAAGTATTTCCTCTAAAAATGTAAGTCAACAAAAGTTCTGACTGGAAGGAAGAAGCAGTATCTATCCCCATTGTTCTGCCTGAGCAGCCCTTTCCCCTGCACCTTCCGAGACCCATGCCCAGCATCCACCTCCCCCTGCACTGCAGCGAGCCCGACCCCACTTCCCACGCCAACCTTTATCAATCCATCGGCGCACTCATAGGGGCCATCCATCGTACACAGCGTTCCACAAGTGCTTTCCAAAAACAACAAACATCTAACAAAAAAAGACCCAGCCTCCACAGAGGATCACTGCACAGCTACCAGGGCCCAGGGAGAAAGAGAGAAAAGATGCAAGAGAAAGGCAGAGAAAACAAGAGCTAGGACAGAAAAGGGGGAGAGGAGGTAGATGCCCATAAATTCCTAACCTGAAGGCAGTAGACCACTTCTCTAGTCCTAGCTTCACCAAGGATGGATGGACTAACCTCGAGTGAACATGCACTTCCATGCCTCTGCTTCCTCCTCAGTTAAATGAATGAAACACTTCAGCTCAATCTCTCTCAGGGAGGCTGGGACTGTGAAATGACTCTGGCAGTTATCATTAACTGGTGGTCTCCGGCAAGTGATTTTCACTTTCTGTCTATAAGCTGGATGGACCCCATTGGGCTGCTGTGATGTGGAAAGAGACAAACCTGCGGAGAGGAGGATAGAGCCTGAACAGTGGGTACTCAAGTTCATTCTGGCTAAGGCTCTTCCTGTTGTGACAGGCTGTGACTGAGCCCCAGTAGGCGCCCTAAGGGCACCGTTTCAGCTGGTTTGGAAACATATCCTGAAACTGGGTGCAAAGCACAGCATTAGTCTACATAAAAGAACAGCCAACAGGTTAAACAAGTGAAGCTCCCAGGAGCTTTCCCATCAAACTCTAAATAAACACATTTTAAGGTACCTCGTAAGCACTACTTCCCCTCCCCAAGTTAAATAACTATGTTTGTGACTATATTAAAATAGCTTCAGTGTCTGGGGGACCTAGGGAACACACACATACATACTTATTACTTCATTAAATACATGATATTAGCCCCATTTTACAGATAAATGGAATCCAAGAGGCCTAGAAGCTTTTCTTCCCCTATTGAAAAGGGCTCTATCTTCTTTGTTTTCCAAATTAAAGGTCAAGCTTAGTTCCTACCTTAGTTCTAGGAAAATTTCTCCTGACTTCAGCCCACAGGCACAGATGCTCTTCTGAACCTCTAGCATCACTGTCTGGATCACGAAAGGGACAGCCAATCATACCCCTCCCTGAAGCCCAGGAACGATTACCTAACTTCTGTAACAAATTCCTGCATAGACCACCAATCCTCTGCTTCTCTCTGTGCCCCAAAATGCTGAACAAATACTGCGGAATGGAGGGGAGGGAAGATAAACCCAGAAGACATAATTTGTATAGAAAATACAAGATGGCAAGGTAGCAGCAGATACAAAACAGGAGTGAAAAGGGTCTATAATCCTGAAGTTTTGGCCAGCTAGCAAAGCAGATGCTTGGCAGAAATGGCTGTAATTGGTTCCTAGACCTCAAAGACACATCTCATATGTCATCACCTCCCTCCGTTTGGTTCCCATCAGAGCTAAGTGGAACAGGCTTCAATACCCACTTGGCAAACAGCGTCCAGGAAACCGATGTGCTAAATCTGACTTCTCAGGGCTCTGTATTTCCAGTGACTATACTGCAGTTCAACAAATATTTACTGGCTGTCTTCTGCACAAGGCCTGGGTGATCACAGAGATGAAACAGGGCACAGTTCTTACTCTCAAGGAATTCACAACCTACATGAGAGGAATTACACATTTATCCACATAAGACTGTCAAATTGTTAGTAGGGCCCAAAAGTATTTGTTTTTTAAAGTATTATGAGAATACAGAGGAGACAGGAACAAAGACTTGGGAAGGAGTAGGGGAGAAATCAGTGAAAGAGAAAGCTTTGAACGGGACCTTGAACTCATGCACCCATTTGGTGAGCTACCAGGACATTGTTTTGCACACACAGTGCTACTTACAAAGAAAGACAAAGGAATGAAAGAACAACTCACCAAAAGGAGGGGTGGTGGGGAGAGGATGGATAATCTGATGATTCTGTCTGGTAACAGGAAATAAGTATCTGTCTACATACCTCCATTCAAGGGGATGTTTGGAGCTAAATTTTGGTATTCAAAGAACTTATAGTTGTCAAGAAACACCTCCTACATGTCAAAAACAGCAAACCCAAGAGAACTGGCTGATGAAGTTATGTTTGCTTTTTACCATCTCTGTGGATCGCTTTCCATAGGCTCCTGAGTGGGATGGTGTAAACAGGTCTGTGTCACTTCCTGGTTCTCAGGTCTTCTGCTACATTCCCAGTCTGGGAAGGCTGCCTGTTTAAAAATAAACTTTAAAAACTCACCCAAAACCTCAACCCTAAACCATCCTTCCCTCTATTTAAGTCAATTTCACTGAAATTAAAAGGAGAGAGCAAGAAATGAGACAAAAATGACCACAGAGAAATGAGTCCTCAGGTCAAAACCAAAAATATGTGCTCAACTGAGCTCAAGGTCAAGAGACTTGAAGTCTACTTGTGTTTCATCTTTTAACTGGAAATCCTGAGCTTGAGCAAGCAAGCTGCTTCATCTCTCCACACAACAGCTACCTCAACATACTCTTAACACCAATGCAGTATCCAACCTTCCCGGACCTCAGTTCCCTATAAAATGGCACTAATAATACCTATCTCATAGGGGTATTTACATATTATATGGGGAAATGTGTATGTCCGCATAGTGTCTGGCACTCAGCAAGTCATTAAAAATAGTAGTTACAGGCTGGGTGAGGTGGCTCACGCCTGTAATCCTAGCATTCTGAGAGGCCAAGGTGGGTGGACTGCTGGAGCTCAGGAATTTGAGAATAGGCAGAGCTAGAGTGAGACCCCATCTCTAAAAATAGCCAGACATTGCAGTGAGTACCTATAGTCCCAGCTACTTGGAAGCTGAGGCAAGAGAATCACTTGTGCGATTTGAGGCTGAAGTGAGCTATGACATCACAGAATTCTACCAAGGATGACAAAGTGAGATTCTGTCGGGGAAAAAAAAGAAAAGAAAAAATAGTCACTGCCTTATTTCTAAGATGATATAGCTTTAAGAGATTTTCTTGCCTGTCTTCTTACTTTGGCCAAATCAAATAAACCTTATCTGCAGGCACCAGTGTCACATTGTTTGTCTTTAGCTGCACAAGCTTGAATGTGGGGTTCTACAACAATATGAACTATATACTCTAGCACAGTGGTTCTCAGTCTTCCTGATGCCTCCTAATGCTGCAACCCTTTAATACGGTTTAATACCCCCAACCATAAAATTATTTTTGTTGCTACTTCATAACTGTAATTTTGCTACTGTTTTTGTTTTTGTTTTTGTAGAGACAGAGTCTCACTTTATCGCCCTGGGTAGAGTGCCGTAGCGTCACACAGCTCACAGCAACCTCCATCTCTTGGGCTTAGGTGATTTTCTTGCGTCAGCCTCTCGAGTAGCTGGGACTACAGGTGCCACAACGCCTGGCTATTTTTTTGTTTTGCAGTTTGGCTGAGGCAGGGTTTGAACCCACCACCTTCAGTATATGGGGCCGGCGCCCTACTCGATGAGCCACAGGCGCCACCCTAATTTTGCTACTGTTATGAATCATAATGTAAATATCTGATATGCAGGATATATTTTCATTGTTACAAAGGGGTCACAACCCACAGTTTGAGAACCGCTGATAGAGGAACTGGGCCAAGAAGTCTAATGAATTAAGCCAAAGGTCAAATCACAAAACAATGGCCAATCATCTGGGAACTGCAAAACAATGGTTAAAGTCCCATGTCCCCAGAATATTGAGGGGCAATTACTCCACAGAATATTGTGGAGTGTGGACTTTCCACCCTGGCTAGCAGCCCCTCTGCAGTTTTAAAAGGGTCTGGGATATTTCTTCTAAACTTTCCTGTAGGTTCTGGGACAATGTGTGGAAGAAGTGTAGGGAGGACCAGTGAGACTGGGCATTGACTAAGCAAAGAATAGAACTCTCCTTGCTCTGTTAAAATAGTCCTTGCCAACTATAGAAGATTTCCAGCAGATGGCCCTCTTACCTTTTGCAGGGCCTCCAGCAGATGACCTTGGATTTCTGTCATGGCGTGCCCCACTACCACACCCTGAATTGCTTAAAAAGAGGCCCCTTGTCATAGCTTGGCATTGTCACTGTTTTCCATTTTCAGTGGCAGCCAATCTGCTTGCAGATACTCTTAATAAATTTCTGCTATTAACTCTACTCAGCCTGGTTCTTTGTGGCACCTTCTACCTTTTGACATCTAACAACCAGCTAATGTGGCTTTTACCTTCTCTTACTGTTGTATTTATTTATTTATTTTTCCTCTAATTGTTTGTTTTGTTTTGTTTTGTTTTTGAGACAGAGTCTCAAGCTGTCACCCTGGGTAGAGTGCTGTGGCATCACAGCTCACAGCAACCTCCAACTCCTGGGCTCAAGCAAGTCTCCTGCCTCCGCCTCCCAAGTAGCTGGGACTACAGGCACCCGCCACAACGCCCGGCCATTTTTTGGTTGCAGCCATCATTGTTGTTTGGCGGGCCGGGCTGGATTCGAACCCGCCAGCTCAGTTGTATGTGGCTGGCGCCTTAGCCGCTTGAGCCACAGGCACCGAGCCTCCTCTAATTGTTTTTAACTGACATATTTAGTTTGGGTATCTCTATCTCTACTAAAATAATTCCCTCCCAAAGCTAGGCATTTAATTAGAAACCATGTGGGATAAAAAAGAGGTGTTGGAGGGTAGCCCCTCCACCCTAAGAGAGAGGGATTTTGTTTTCGCTTTGGCGCATACTCACTGTGACTCTGAAGGATTACCTATGCTCCCTCACCTAAGTGATCCAACCCGCCTGGAAGATAGGGTTAATAACACCTTATCTGCCCAGAGGCTTGGTTCCAAACAAGACTGCCTCTGGAGTTCCTTGTTAGCTTTGAGATGTCTGATTGTATGCTTCAATTTGATTCCAGTAGAGTTCTTTGGTTGCAAGCAACAGAGACCAACTTTGACTAACCTTGCCCCATTTCTTTAATAAGATTCATAAGGCTCTTTGGGTCCCAGCCTCTGCCTGTATCTGTAGCCACAAATCTCCCTTGGGCACTATGAAGCTCCAGCCATGTTGCACTATGCCCCCACCTCTCCTGTCAATCCATCTCAGGTGGCATCACTTCCCCTGGGTGGCCTTCTCTGATCTCCCCAGTCTAGATCTGATCCTCCCCCAGGTGCTCAGGTAGCGTCCTCCACTTCTCCATCATACCTTTGAATAGACAATTAAATTATAATTGTATTATGATTTCCCAAGTGTTTTACTCCATCGTAAGTCCCAGGCAGCAAGAAGCATGTCTGCCTTCTTTGTGGGTATCCCAAATGCATAGGATATTGTCTGGCACATAGCAGTGAGAAATAAAAATAAAGTACTAAGCCCCCCAACTGACTGAACAGATACCCTCTTGGCCAAGGGGAGCTCAGAGAAACTTTATAGCTGATTCATAGATGAGAGGGGTAGGAACTGCCACCAGGCTTTCTTCTCTGAGGGTTGACCAGAACGTCCCTTTGGAAAGACTCACTCCACCACTGACTTCAGTCAACTGCTTAATGCTGCTCCTGTATTTTTACAGTTTTTTAAAATTAATTAATTAATGTTTTTATTGTTGGGGATTCATTGAGGGTACAAGAAACTAGGTTACACTGATT
Source organism: Perodicticus potto (assembly GCA_963574655.1). Classification (NCBI taxonomy): domain Eukaryota; kingdom Metazoa; phylum Chordata; class Mammalia; order Primates; family Lorisidae; genus Perodicticus; species Perodicticus potto. The sequence goes on along the minus strand of CAUYRH010055316.1, from coordinate 39,784 downwards.
GCATTTGTTAGGTACAGTCCCTCTTACAATTGTGTTTTGCCCCCAAAAGTTGTGGCACACATCAAGACCCCACCGTCCTCACTCCTTCCCTGTCTCTGCTTTTTTTTTTTTTTGAGACAGAGCCGCAAGCCATCACCCTGAGTAGAGTGCCATGGTGTCGCAGCTTACAACAACCTCCAACTCCTGGACTTAAACGATTCTCTTGCCTCAGGCTCCCAAGTAGCTGGGACTACAGGCACCCGCCACAATGCCCAGCTATTTTTTGGTTGTAGTTGTCATTGCTGTTTGGCAGGCCCAGGCTGGATTTGAACCTGCCAGCTCTAGTGTATGTGGCTGGCGCCTTAGCTGCTTAAGCTACAGGTGCCACCTTTTTGCAGTTTTGACACAAATGACCAGCATTTCTTCCTGGTAAGAGGTCACCAACCATGGAGTGGTTCTGGCCAGTCTATGGAGGATGTGCAGTTAGGGTTTTTGTGCCCTTTGCTTCAGCATTATTTTTATTATTTTGAGACGGAGTGTCACTTTGTTGCCCTCAGTAGCATACAGTGGTGTCATAGCTCACAGCAACCTCAACTCAGGCTCAAGTGATTCTCTTGCCTCAGCCTCCCAAGTAGCTGGGACTACAGGCGCCCACCACAACACCCAGCTATTTTTTTCAGAGACAGGGTCTGGCTCTGGCTCAGGCTGGTCTTGAACTCCTGAGCTTAGGCAATCCACCTGTGTTGGCCTCCCAGAGCACTGGGATTACAGCGTGAGCCACCACGCCCAGCATATGCTTCAGCTTTTGACCTCAGAGGGCCCAAATCTCCACCCTGGGTCATGCTAATGCTGCCATTTTTTTAACTTGAGTCCATGAAGTAGCATGAAGCTCAATTAAAATATACATGTTTCTCCTTTCATAAATATTTGTGACTCTTCCCATAGCTTATTAAATATTTCTATGAGCCTCCCCATTCAACATAAATTCCTGTTCCATTTCCCCTCCCTAGAAGTGCTTGATATTGCTTCTGGCCAGAGGTGGTTGCTTCCTGGCTTTCAAGATGGGCACCCTGCAGCCTGCAACCCTTTTTGAGAAATAAAGCTCCCCTTTCCAAACGTACATGCCTGTCATTTTCCAGTTGACACCAGGTACACTAAATATTTATTGAATGATGGAAGAGCAGAGAGAAGACCTCCTCTAGGATAGTGGCAGTCACACAGTAGGTGTTTATTAAACACTTATAGAACTGAACTGAGAACACTGAGACCCTTAACAGGATACTCAAACCTAACAAAATGAACACAGATATGAATAGGAATTTGCCTTACATCACAGAGCTAGTAAGTGGCAGATATGAGATTTGAACCACAGCATCCTGGTTTTGATATCTTTTTTATGATTTTGTTTGTAACAGGAAAATGCTTTCTTTTTGTGTTGTTTTGGAGACAAGGTCTTCCCCTGTCTCCCCAGGTATAGTGCAGTGGCATCATTATAGCTCACTTACAACCCCAGACCCCTGGGCTAAAGCAATCCTCCTGTCTCAATCTCCTGAGTAACTGCCATGTGCCACTGTGTCCGGTTAATTTTTGCATTTTTTGCAGAAACAGGGTCTTGCTGTTGCCCAGACTGGTTTCGAATTCCTGATCTCAAGCTCCCAAAGTGCTAGGATTACAGGCATGAACCACTGCACCCAGTCAGAAATGCTTTCTTCTTGGCTCGGCACCTGTGGCTCAATGGGCTAAGGCGCCAGCCACGTACACCTGAGCTGGCGGGTTCGAATCCAGCCCGAGCCTGCCAAACAACAATGACGGCTGCAACCGAAAAAAAAAAAATGGCCAGGCATTGTGGCGGGCGCCTGCAGTCCCAGCTACTTGGGAGGCGGAGGCAAGAGACTCGCTTGAGCCCAGGAATTGGAGGTTGCTGTGAGCTGTGATGCCACAGCTCTCTATCCAGGGTGACAGCTTAAGGCTCTGTCTCAAAAAAAAAAAAAAAGAAAAAGAAATGCTTTCTTCTTCACCTGGGCACCAATCTTAGTAACTAGGCTCTGGAGATATACAATTAGGTACAGGCTGCTAACTTGAGATTAAACCCCAGGAAGGGGTGAAAAGTCACGTGGAGAGACTGAGAAAAGATCAGAGAGAGGTGGGAGGTGAGACTTTTGCGTGAGTATAGTCAGAACAGGTATTGCCTGATTTGAAGAGCCAGGAAGATAAATACACAAAGTGTCCTTTTTATGACTGAAGAGCTGTCATGCTCCTCTCCTGCTCTGCAGGAGGCTGGAGTGCTCCATCCCATGCTCCTCCTGTGAGACTGGAGGTCTGCAGTGCCGGAAGAGGCGGCGTGGGCATATATGGGACTATTTTTAAGTGTGTAATTCAGTGGCAACAAGCACATCTACACTGCTGTGCAACCAACACCATCATCTATCTGAATTCTCTTCATGTTTTGGAAGTGAAACTGCATAACTCCCCATTTCCCCCACCCCTAGCCCCTGGCAACAATCCCTCCATTTTCTGCCTCTATGATTTTGATGGCTCACACCACTGTAACAGCACAGTGGTATTGTATCTTGCAGTATTTGTGCTTTTGTGTTGGCTTATTTCACTTAGCATAATGTTTACCAGGCTCATCCATGTTGTCCCATATGTCAGAATTTCCTTCCATTTTAAGGCTGAATAATATTCTGTTGTATGGATATTCCACATTTTCTTTGTCCATTCATTGGGCTGTTTCCCTCTTTTGGCTGCTGTGAATAAGGCTGCTATGAACAGAGGGCTATTAGTTTTGAATAAGAATGCATTTCTCTTTTGTAAACAAAAATGTCAACTTAGACCTAGTATCCAAAATTAGGGTTCAGAGCACAGAGATGACAGCTGTTAGTTTTGTGAGTCCTCAGTTTCCTCAATAGTAAAATGAGCTGTAAATATTTACTATCTTTCAGGTTTGTGGCAAATATTAAATGAGATCATGGGCATGAAAGCTGAAAAGCCTCACTCAGTGTAAATTGTTTTGATTTTTGTGATCAGCCATTGTAAACAATAAAGGTATAATATGTGATGGTTAATTCATGGTAGAGGCAGATGTAGAGAAGTTTTCTATAATAAAAACTAATCAACAGTTATATCAGGTTAATATCTGAAAAGTAGTTTTTTTGTTTTTTTATAGACATTTGAAGCACTAAAAAAAAATATTTTTAGGCTGTACCCATAGCTCAGTGGGTAGGGCACCAGCCACATACACTGACAGTGGCGGGTTTGAACCTGGCCTGGGCCAGCTAAAACAACAACACCAGGTGTTGTGGTGAGGTTGCTGTCAGCTGTGACACTACAGCACACTACACAGGGCGACAGCTTGAAACTCTGTCTCAAAAAAAAAATTATTTTTAGAGATGGGTTCTTCAAGTATCATCTAGGCTAGAAAGCTTATTACTGTTTTCCTCTTTTCCAATTTCTTCTCTTCTTCTTTCATATGCTTTTATCTTGTTTTCTTTTCTTCTTTTTCTCCTTTCTTGTTCTTTTCTCTTTTCTCTCTTTTGTCCCTATACCAGAAGACCACAACAACATTGTAATGATGCAATAACATCATTATGGCTTAGTGTAACCTCAAACTCCTAAGCAATCCTCTTTCCTCAGCTTCTTGAGTAGCTGGGACTACAGGCCCCACTACTGCACCTTGCTAAAGAACTTTTATTAAAAGATTTCACAGAGTTTTTTCTTAGCAGTTCTGATATGGTTGTAGTTTCTCTCTCTCTCTTTTTTTTTTATTGAGACAGAGTTTCACTTTGTCACCCTCTGTAAGTGCCATGGTATTGAAAGAACCAAGCTGACTCCATTTTGTTAAAACTAACTCATTTTGTTCCACAGCCTTTCACTAACTCATTTTGTCCCACAGCCTTTCACTAATTCTACTTTGTCCCACAGCCTTCAATTTGCAGCTGCATATCGAAGGTCAGTTTGCAGCTGCATACCAAAGGTGATAGGCAACCTGCTTCCTCCCCCACCCCTGGCTCCAGTATGTTCGTCCCGAGCAATAACAGCACCCACCCTCAGCCCCAGTAGTAGTAAATCCTTCCCCAGGCTAATTAGCCCAGAACAGACATTGTCCAGTCCCCTAAGCCCCTATCAGCTGTCCCCAGCAGTTCACCCAACACCCCCTCCCTTTGTTCCTTTCTGTACCCTTAAAACTGCTCTCCCCTCTGTGATCGAGGCTTCTCTGCTCTCCTGCTGCATCAGGAACAGGAATCCCTAGCCCAAGTTAGCTAATAAACTACTTCTTGCTTTTGCATCAGACTTGGTCATTGGGTGATTTATGGGGGGGGACCCCACTACTTGGGCACAACAGTATCATAGCTCACAGCAATGGCTGAGGTTTCTCTTTAAACTCTGTGCTTCTTTCACTGCATATCATTTGAGAGGATGCAGGATCTTCAGTATTGAAGATGCCTACAGATTCTTGGACCAAAACAAAAAACCTCAAAAATAATAGCTTAGGAATGTGAAGCTGAGAAGAGTTGGAATAACAGAAATTATAGGTGAAACTGCAGAAGGTGACCTTAAGAAATATATGATACAGATCAGCTACAAGACGGCAGACTAGAAACATCTTCTCACCAGCTGCTCTTGGGAAGATCAGGAGAGGAGGTTCCAGCCACCACTTACAGGATTGTCCAGCCCAGAGGCATCATTGCGAGGGCACAGTGAGACAGCTAGGGAGTCTGAGAGCCTGGGAGGTTTGTATCTTTGTTAATGTTTTTCTGCCTTGTTTTTTTTTTTTGAGACAGAGTCTCATTATGTCACCCTCGGTAGAATGCCATGGTGTCACAGCTCATAGCAACCTCAAACTCTTGGGCTTAAGTAGTTCTCTTGCCTCAGCCTCCTGGGTAGCTGGGACTACAGGTGCCTGCCACAACATCTAGCTGTTTTGGTTGCAGTTGTCATTGTTGTTTAGCTGGCCCAGGCCAGGCTCGAACCCACCAGTGTTGGTGTATGTGGCCAGCGTCCTACTTACTGAGCTACAGATGCCGAGGTACCTCATTTTTTTCGTTTTCTCTTTTCTCTCTTCTTTCTTCTTATGGATACTTTTCTACTTTTTTCATCATTTCCTCATAAATCTTCAAAATAACAACCAAGATATCCATTCCTCTTCTTCTTCTTCTTCTTTTTTTTTTTTTTTCATTTTTTTGGTCTGTTCTGTTCTATTTCATTCTCTTTTTATTGCTGAGACAGAGCCTTGCTTTGAGGCCTGGCTGTGGTGCCATGGCATTGGCCTAGTTCAAGGAGGCTAGGGCATCCCTCTAGCTTTGCCCTTTGGAAGGACTGTATTAGCAGGTCCCTGAGATGAAACACTGCTGATTTTCCTCCATATGTGATGGAGGTGGGGTCTTGCCCTAGCTCAGGCTGATGAGAAGCTCCTAATCTCAGGGGATTCTCTGCCCCAGTCCTCCAGAATCCTGGGGGTTGCAGGTATGGGATATCATGCTCAGCTCAGCACCACAATTATTACTCTTTTTCTCTTTTCCAATTTTTTCTCTTCTTCTTTCATATTCTTTTATTTTTTTCTTTTCTTCTTTTTCTTTTTTTTCTCCTTTCTTGTTCTTTTGTCTTTTCTCTCTTTTGTCCCTGTACCAGAAGACTACACCAACACCCTAGCACAGGGACAAGGAAAATTAAGAAGAAGGAGGAAGACAAAGGAGAAAAAAGGGAAGGGAAGTGAACAAAAAGAAAACACATATGATGAAATGTCAACAAAAAAATACTGGCAACATGAAAAACCAGAACAGATCAACACCCCCACCCCAGGATTGTAAGCTAGCTACCTCAGAGGATGCCACCTATAAAGAAATTATGGAAGGCTGAGCGCCTGTGGCTCAAGTGGCTAAGGCACTAGCCATGAACACCTGAGCTGGCAGTTTCAAATCCAGCCTGGGCCCACCAAACAACAATGATGGCTGCAACCAAAAAATGGCCAGGCATTGTGGTGGGCACCTGTAGTCCCAGCTACTTGGGAGGCAGAGGCAGGAGACTCGCCTGAGCCCAGGAATTGGAGGTTGCTATGAGCTGTGATGTCATGGCACTCTATCCAGGGTGACAGCTTGAGGCTCTGTCTCAAAAAAAAAAAAAATTATGGAAATGACAGAAAGGGTATTTACAGTATAGATGGCAAAAGCAATGAAGAGAATTGAAGGGAAAGTGGATAACAACCAAAAGGAAATCAAAAAATTGATCCAAGAAATTAATGAAAGACATAATACAATTAGAAAGGATACATCAGAGTAAAAGGAATTGAAGGAGTTATTCAGAGAACTTAAAGATACAGTAAGGCTGGGCGTGGTGGCTCATGCCTGTAATCCCAGCACTTGGGAGGCCAAGATGGGGAGATTGCCTGAGCTCACAGGTTTGGGACCAGCCTGAGCCAGAGTGAGACCTCATCTCAAAAAATAGCAGGACATTGTGGTAGGTGCCTATAGTCCCAGCTACTTGGGAGGCTGAGGCAACAGAATTGCTTAAGTCTGAGAGTTTGAGGTTGCTGTGAGCTATGACACCATGGCACTCTACTAAGCTTGACAAAATGAGAGTCTGTCTCAAAATAAAAAAAAAAAAATGCAATAGAAAGTATCAATAACAAATTAGACCATGGAGAAGAAAGAATTTCCAAGCTAGATGATAAAGCTCTTGAGCTAACTCAGGCATTTAAAGAGGCAGAAAAGGAGAGAGTAAAAGCTGAGTAATCTCTTAGAGAATTATGAGACTTCACAAAGTTTAATAACATACAAATTATAGGTATCCCTGAAAGAGAAGAAGATTGACCCAAAGGTATTGAAGCCCTAATGGAGAATATCAACTGAAAATTTCCCAAACATCAACAAAGATTTTGACATACTTTTTATTTTTATTTATTTATTTTTGAGACAGAGTCTCACTATGTCACCCTTGGTAGAGTGCCGGGGCGTCACAACTCACAGCAACCTCAAACTCTCAGGCTTAAGTGATTCTTTTGCTTCAGCCTCCCAAGTAGCTGGGACTACAGGCACCTGCCACAATGCCCAGCCATTTTTTGGTTGCAGCCACCATTATTGTTTGGCGGGCCCAGGCTGGATTTGAACCCACCAGCTCAGGTGTATGTGGCTGGCGCCTCAGCCCACTGAGCCACAGGTGCCGAGCTGAGTAAAGAGATTTTATTAGAAAAAGTTTTACTTTAAAATTTTTACTTACTCTGCTCTGAGTTTTAAATAACTGTTGCAAAAGTTTGAATCTAATATGATGGAAAATCAGGAACTTGCTGTATTTACCCATAATTTCCCCCTCGAGTATTCTAATTGTCTCTTTCTTTATTTTATAGTTTACTCTCAAAAGCTTTCTCTTCAAAGAGAATTTCTGACTAATTTGCAATTTTAGAACTCCTCCCAGCTAGAGAATTTTCTACCCCACTTTCCTGCTTTATTTTTCTCTATTGTATGTATGACATGTACCATTTTCTGTGGTTCTGTCCTCACTATAATGTGTACTGCAGGAGGCTAGAAATTATTCTTTGTTCACACATATCTCAGTGCCCAGAAAAGTATCTGGCATGCAGTGATACTGCAGAGAAATACATTATAAGTGAATGAGTGACTCGGTCAATATCTGAGCATGAAAGAATGACAGTCACAGCAAATACTCAATATGTATATGCTGGGGCCCTGCAAGAGAAGCTTGCAATCACAAAATGATTTTTAGATAATATGTGTTAAAACATGTAAGAAAGGCTTGTCTTGACAGGTATTTTTTGAAGTATTTTTAAGATAGTTACAGCTTAACATGCAGTTATAAGAAATTGTACAGAGAAATCCTGTGTACACTTTGTCTACTTTTTTCCCAAATGGCAACATTGTGTAAAACTCTATGTGTACAGCCAAGATATAGAACATTTCCATCAGAATAATCTCTCATAGCAAAGATAGGCTATGTGAAGACAGACCTAGTTTCAGCCCACTATCCTAGTATCTCCCTTCATCCCAAACCCTCAGAAACCATCAATATGTTCTCCATTTATTAATTTTTTTCATTTTAAGAATGTTATCTAAGGGGAGTGGAACAAGATGGAAGACTACAGACATCTCTTTGTCAGCAAATCTCGGTGAGAGAGGGGACAGAGGATTTTGGCTACCTCATTGTCTGAGTATACAGTGAAGCAGTAGGAGACTTCAGGAGCCAAGGAGAATTTCTGGAGCAGAGGAGTACCTACATCTAAGGAAAGGTTCAGGGTACAAGTAGAAGTTGGCTGGAGGCCCTCCCATGGGGGACTGGAGGTGTGAAGTGGCTGCCCTGTAGTTTATATTCATGGACTAGACTGCTCTCTCAATTGCTTTGGAGAAGCTTAATGAGCAAGAAACTCAAACAGCATCAGGCAGCCAAGATTAAGTGCTAGTAGGGGTGAAACTCCTATTAGCTTGATTTTGGTCAAGCTGCCTTTGTAAGAAAGTCATGCAGTAGAAAAAGTCCATGGGATCCTACTTCATGGCCAGCTCTGGTGCACCTGCTGAGCTTGGGTAGAATTTTTGGATCACTTCAATACCTAAACTCAGAGACAATGTAATTTAAAATTAAGGTGGCAATGAGGGGAAGAAGTAGGGTAAGGAAGCAAACAAGAAGAGAACACAAAGGAGGAGGAACCAGCAGTAAAATTCTGGCATCATGAAAATCCAGAACAGAGCAACACCTCCAAACGATCATGAGGTACCCACTACAGAGGATTACATATATAAAGAAATGTTAGAAATGACAGAAAGGGAATTTAAAATATGTATGGCAAAGTCAATAAAGAGAATTCATGGGAAGTGGAAAAATAGGAATAAAAAATGGATAAAAGATATGAAGAATATAGAAAGGATATGGCAGAGCTTAAAGAAATGAAGGAGTCAATCCAGGAACTTAAAGATGCATAGAAAGCATCCATAACAGATTAAACCATAGAGAAGAAAGTATCTCAGAACTTGAGGATGAAGCTTTTCAGCTAACAGAGGTAATTAAAGAGGCAGAAAAAAAGAGAGAGAAAGCAGAACATTCACTCAGAGAATTATGGGACTTCATGAAGCTCTCAGACTTGCATTACAGAGATCCCTGAAAGGGAAGAAGAATATCCCAAAGGAATGAAGATCCTATTGGAAGATAACATAAATGAAAATTTCCCAAGTTTCACTAACGATTCTGAAACACTCTTTTCAGCAGGGTATCAAATGCTGGGTCATCTCTGAATAGAGCATCTCTAAGATACATTTTTAATGAACGTGTCCAAAGTCAGGATGAGAGAAAAAGTCTGTAAGCAGCCAGGAGTAAGCACCAATTGATCTACAGGGGCAGATTTGTTAGGGTGACAGTGGACTTTTCTGCTGAAACTTTCCAAGCCAGAAGAGAATGGCCAGCTACCTTTAACCTTCTTAAACAAAACAATTATCAGCCAAGAATTTTGTATCCTGCTAAACTAAGCTTCCAAATTGATGGAGAAATCAAATCATTTACTGACATACAAGCTTTGAAGAAATTCTCCCACCAAGACCAGATCTACAGGAAGTACTTAGTCCTACTCTCCACATTGAACATCACAATGAGCCCCAGCAAACTAAACACCCAGAAACTAAAAGACAAAACCTACCTTCCACAATGGCACAAAGGATCAAACTGACCAATGGATTTTCACAAAATAAGAATAGAATGTCACCAAACTTATCAGTCCTTTCAATTAATGTAAAATGGCTTGAATTGCCCACTGAAGAGGCACAGGCTGGCTGATGGGTCAAAAAAACCCCAAGCCATCTATATGCTTTCTCCAGGCAACACACCTAATCTCAAAGGGCAAAACAAGACTCAGGGTTAAGGGTTAGAAGATAATATTTCAGGAAAATGGAAATTAGAAGACAGGAGGGGTCACAATCTTATTATACATGTGGTTTAAAGCAAGTAAAGTTAAGGAAGATAAAAATGATCACTTCATACTGGTCAAGGGAACAATACAACAAGAGGATATATCAATTCTAAATATTTCTGTACCCAACTTAAATGTTCCCACATTTATGAAACAAACCTTACATGGTCTGAATAGTATGATGTCATATAACACCGTAAAATCTGGGGACTTTAACAACCCTCTGACAGAATTGAACAGATCCTCTAAACAGAAACTAAACAAAGATACAAGGGACCTAAATATGGTTCTAGAACTAATGGGCTTAATACACACATATAGAATACATGACCCCAAAGCTAAAGAATATGTGTTCTTCTTGTCAGCCCATGGAACATAGTCCAAAATAGACCATACCCTAGGACACAAATCATACCTCAACAAAATTAAAAGAATTGAAATTATATTATGTATCTTTTCAAACCACAAGGCAATAAAGTTGGAACTCAACTCCAGCACAAATTTTCATCCCCTCACAGAGGCATAGAAATTAAACAACCTTATGTGGAATGACAGTTGAGTTAAGGAAGAGATGAAGAAAGAAATCATTAAATTCCTAGACTATAACAACAATGAAGCTACAAGCTACCAAAACTTGTGCTATACTGCAAAAGCAGTCCTAAGAAGAGAATTCATTGAATTAGATGCCTGCATCCAAAAAGCAGAAAGAGAACACATCAACAACCTAATGAATCATCTTAAGGAAATGGAAACTACCAAAACTAAATTAGAAATGAATGAAATTGAAAACAAAAGAATCATTCACAAAATCAATGAAACAAACATTGGTTCTTTGAAAAGATAAATAAAATTGATAAGCCATTGGTCAGATTAACTAGAAACTGAAAAGTAAAATCTCTTCTGTTACTGTCTTTCTTGATCAATTCCAGGAGCTTTGTGGAATCAGAAATGTAAAAGGGGAAATAGCAACTGACACCACAGAGATACAAGAGATTATCTCTGACTACTATCGAAAAGTCTATGCTCAGAAAATTGATGACGGGTAGGAAATGGAGCAATACCTGGAATCATACCATCTCCTTAATCTTAAACAGAATGAAACCGATCTCTTGAACAGACCAATAACAAGCACTGAGATTGAAGAAACAATAAAAAGGTTTCCAACTAAAAAAAGCCCTGGGTCAGATGGCTCCACACCAGAATTCTATGAAATCTTCAAAGATGAGCTTGTACCTGTACTGCAGAACCTATTCCAAAACACTGAGAAGAAAGGAACCTTTCCCAACACATTCTATGAAGCAAACATTACCCTGATACCAAAACCAGGAACGGACCCAACTAAAAGGAAAACTTCAGACCAATTTCAGTATTGATGCACAAAACCTCAACAAGATCTTAGCCAATAAATTACAACTACCCATTAAAAAAATTGTACATTACAATCAAGTAGGCTTCATTCAAAGCCTCCAAGGCTGGTTTAACATATGGAAATCCACAAATGTAATTCATCATATCAATAGAAGCCAAAACAAAGACTATATGACCCTCTCAACCTATACCAGAAAAGCATTTCACAAAGTTCAGTATCCTTTTCTAATTCAAACACTTAAGAAATTAGGCATAGGAGGCACATTTGTTTAGCTGATTGAAGCCATCGATGACAAATCCACAGCTAATACACTGTATGGAGTAATACTGAAAGTTTTACACTTAAAACTAGAACCAGACAAGGATGGTTCTCTATTGCCGCTACTATTTAACATAGTTCTAGAATTTATAGCCAACGTGCAGGCAATAGAGGGATATAAAGGGCATCCTCTCTGCAGGCAGAGGAGGTCAAACTATCACTTTTTGGCGATGACATGATCTTATATTTAGAAGACCCCAGAGACTCAACCACAAAGCTCCTGGAATTGATCAAGACATACAGTAACAACTCACAGTATAAAAATCAATGTCCACAAATCAGTAGCCTTTGTGTATGCCAATAACAGCCAAGCTGAGAAGCTAATCAAAGGCACAATTCCCTTCATAGAAACTTCAAAGAATAAAATTAAATACCTAGGAATATACATAACAAAAGAGGTGAAGGACCTCTACAAAAAGAATTAGGAAACCCTCTGAAAAGAAATAGTTCTGTGCAAGACACATGAAAAGAATCTTCTCTGGGGAAGACAGATGAATGGCTAACAAAAATGTGAAAAATGCTTATCATCCTTAATCAAGAGAGAAATTCAAATCAAAACCACCCTGACATATCACCCAACCCCAAGGAGAATCACAAAGTCCACAAAGGCCACATCACAAAGTCCCAAAGTTGTAGATGCTGGTATGGATGTGGAGAGAAGGGAAACTGTTACACTGTTGGTGGGACTGCAAACTAATCCAACCTCTTTGGAAAGAATTATGGAGAACCCTCAACTCAAATTAGACCTTCCATTTGATCCTGAAATCCTATTACTAGCCATCTACCCAGAAGAAAAAAGCATCACTTTATCATAAGGACATTTGCACTAGATTGTTTATTACAGCTCGATTTACAATCACCCAAATGTGGAAACAACCTAAATGCCTATCAACCCAGGAATGGATCAACAAACTGTGGCATTGTACACCATGGAATACTCTGCAGTCATAAATAGATGGAGACTTTACATCTTTTGTATTAACATGTGTGAAGTTGGAACACACTCTTCTTAGTAAAGTATCACAAGAATGGAAAAGCAAATATCCAATGTACTCAATTCTAATATGAAGCCAGTAGTTGATCTAATACATACCCATATAAGATGAAAAATCAATTTAATTCAAGTGGGGAGAGCAGGGAGAGGAAAGAAGGGTAGAAGATTGGTGTGATCCCACTTAATGGACACAATGTTATACTAGAGAGGGAGAGAAAGAGATAGAGAAATGTAATATAAGTGGAATTATAGTGTTTAATCTTTGTTTTCACCCAGCCCAATTTTCTAGATATTCAATTTTCTTTTTCTTTCTTTCTTTTCTTTTTTTTTAGAGACAGAGTCTCACTTTGTCACCCTCGGTAGAGTGCTGTGACGTCACAGCTCACAGCAACCTCTAGCTCTTGGGCTTAGGTGATTCTCTTGCCTCAGCCTCCTGAGTAGCTGGGACTGCAGGTGCCTGCCACAAATACTGGCTATTTTTTGTTGCAGTTTGGCCGGGGCCACGTTTGAACCCACCACTCTTGGTATATGGGGCCGGCGCCCTACTCAATGAGCAACAGGCACCACCCGATATTCAATTTTCTGGATTTTCTGGATATACACTTTTATTTTGTGTATAACTAATTTGTTTCTTTTTATTGCTGAGTAATTTACCTTGGTATTGATGTACCACTGTTTCGTTTCTTTATTCTCTGGTTGAAAGACATGTAGGTGGTTTCCATTTTTTAGCTATTACATATAAAACTACTGTAAATACATGTCCATGGTTTTCATATGAACATAAAGTTTCCTTTCTCTAAGGTAAATACTGAGGAGCACATTGCTGGGCCATATTATAGTTTAAGAAAATGCCAAAAGTTGTACAGAGTAGCTGTAACATTTTAAATTCCCATCAACAATGTATAAAACATTGTAGTTTTTCTTCATCCTCATCAGCATTTGGTATTGTTGCTTTGTTTTATTTTAGCAATTCTGATATCAGATCTCATTCTGTTTTTATTGGTGTTTCTCTAATAGCTGATGATATGTGCTTATTTACCATCAGTGTATTCTCTTTTATGAAATAACTGTTTATGACTTTTGCTAATTTCCTAACTGATTTTGTTTGCTTTGTTTTCCTATTGATTTTGCAGAGTTCTTTATATATTCTAGCTACTTGTCCTTGTTAGGTATGTGGTTTTCAAATATTTTCTCCCAGACTGTAGCTTGTCTTTTCATCCTACTAGTAGGTTCATTCACAGAGAAAATATTTTTAATGTTGATGAAGTCCAATGTATCAGGTTTTCTTTTCTCTTAAGGATTATGCTTGTGATGCCAAGTTTGTCTAACTCTGGATTTTTTCCTAAAAAAAAAAAAGTTTTGCAATGTATGTTTATGTCCATGATTCATTTTGAATTAATTTTTGTACAAGATGTGAGACTTAGGCCAAATTTCCTATTTTGTCTGTGGATGTCTAATTGCTCCAGTACCATTTGCTGACCTTCTTCTGTAGTACTGCTTTTTCTTTTTAACACTTAAGTATTTTGTTTGAAACTACGACTGTTAATAAGGTATAATTAAAATCTACAAAGAATAATATTGTAGGTTTTGCTCAGACTTAAGTTAATTACATCCGTTAATAAGGAATTTTCAGATATAAAATTTCAAAATAATTCTAAACCATCTGATTAGAATGACTATCTGTAAATACTACCTTATTAGTAGGTATGGACATACACTTAAACTGAAAAATTTTCAAAATAAGCCCTAATTTCTAAAATATGTTTTATATTGAAATAAAAAATGATTTTAATAGAATTTATACCCTTTCTCTTTTCTTCCCTTTCTCCCCTTCTCTTTCATTTCCCTCACAAGTGGAATTTTATAAAATGTGGTCCTGAACAAGTTGCAGTATAAAAATATACATTTAACTTTCATCTCCTCAAAACTTTCTGTTCCTTAACCTCGGGAATAAGTTGAAAGACAGTCCATGAGCTACCTTGGGGCTGGGAGTTGCCAAATCACACCTCAAGCAGTCACATATGGATGCCTCTTCAAAGAATTTGAGGGAACCAGGCCAAAGAAACCAAATTAGGTTTTTAGTGGCTGGAACAAAGGTGAGGTGGCTCTTACCTGTGCTGTGCTTCTGCGCAAACCCTAATGCTTCAGGTCTAGAAGAGACCTTCTCCCTTTTGAGGTTCCATGTCCTGGGAGCTCTTTGATTGTGTGAGATGAGCAAAGATGCCAAGGTATTTTTCTGCTAGAGTCCAACGTAGCAAATGAGTTGTCATAGTTTGCTTTAATTCCTCATTAATAATTTGTAGACCTAAGACGGCAAATGAGTCATCATAATCATATATAATCTCCATCTAAACTTATGATTCATGTTTGATGCCCAGAAACAGTCCCTGTGTCTAACAATACCTGCACATAAAACAATCCACTGTTGGATAATATTTGGTAGACCAAGAAAACATTTTTAGCCATAATTGTTGTATAGAAAGTCACAGCCAGAATTCCTCAAATTCTGCACTGGACAAATAGAAACTTAAGACACACATACGTTCATATATCTTTATAAATGTTTTATAGAACTGGGTTCGGTGAAACTCTTCATTTGATGAAAGCGGCTGAAGTTGAAATTTTTCTAACGTGCTGCTCCAGGTATTTTTGTTTTGAAATCGATTACCATAGGGTACTGGTGTTTATTGGATGAGAGGAAAAGAATAATATGCTGTAACAACCCAAAAGTTTCAAGGTCATTCAAATTGTATCAAAATAGACCTGCAGACATATTTAATTGTTCTCACAATGCAAAATTGGAGCTAAGATGTGATGTTAAAACAAGTTGCAAAAAGTGTACGGCAGCTGTGTCTTGAGGTCAAACCTGATACCCAGGTATGCAGAGAAGCTCTGAGGCACATGGCTTGTTGTCCCTGTCTCACACAACTGTGTGATCTGATGACATGAATTTCACAGGATTCAGATTGCTCTGCTTGTTTGATATTGAGGATTTGCTCCTAGTTCTCTCAGATTTTATTTTCTTAGTTTTTTAAGAGATACATAGGTCATTACAAAAGATTTGAGATACACAAAAATCAAGAAACATAAAATCTGCAAGGGCAGAAACAAGTGAAACCCTCCTAGCAACACTGATAAGCCCAGCAAGTTGAAACTTCCTTGATGGATCTCAAAGGAGTCTGTCAACTGGGTTTCTTGGAAGTGAAGTAATGGACCATGACACAGTCTGTCCTGAAACATTCATAGTGACTTACTTACATAATATTCCAGAGAGGAAAGATGGGCTGGTTAGAGTGCTGCAGAGTGAAGCTCATTTTCCAGTGTACAAACTTCAGTCTGATTAAGAAAAGTTTATAATTGTCTCTACCTCTTTTAATAATCATCTTTGTGTTTTATGTTCTCAAAGATGCATTTCACTGCCAGGTGGGGTGGGCTTCAATAGAGGAGCAGGGTCTGTGTCCGACTCAGGAGTGGTGGAGGTGCCAAATAGGGCCAGGCAGGGGCACAATGCTACAGCTTTGGGACACCAGGGCTCAGAAGCTCCACTTCCATCTCCAAGGTTTACCCCAGTGTCCCTCGCTGGTCATGCCATACTACTGAGGGTCCAGGACCCAGGGAGTGGGGCTCTGAGGTAACTGCTTCCTACCCACTTGCTTCTCCAAAGGCCTCGGGGCCAAGCCATTCCTCATAGTTTGTCAAGTTTAAGGAACTTTTTGGTGAATTTTTGGAATTCTCTGCATAGACAATCATGTTATTTGTAAATAAGGATAGTTTTATTTCCTCTTTTCTAATCCATATGCCTTTTATTTGCTTTTTTTTTGCCTTATTGTACTGACTAGAATTTCAGTTTCTGTGTAGATTAAGAACAGTGAGAACAGACCTCCTGCCCTTGTTCCCAATCTTAGCAAAAAAGCCTTCAATACTTTAAGCATATGTATGATATTGTTACCAGAATTTCTTCAGTAGGTCCTTGGTCTTGGGGATTTGAAGAATGAACCCATGGACCACAGATCAGTGGGAAGATAGGTTTTTATTAGACAGAAAGGAATGCGGAAGGAGTAAAAAGCACCAGAGCTTCTGGCAGAGGGAAAGATCCAATAGAGAAGTCTCCCATATGGGTCCTTTGTCTAGGGGTATATATTGCATTTTGGCCAGGACTTTTCAAGGTTAATGAATGTATTAAGGGATGAATGCAGTCCCTCTGCTGGGGCAATGTTATTAGGTCTCTGCAGTTTTTGTCTCAGGGAAAGGATTAGAGTGTGTGCTCCCTACTCAAGGTGGAACCACCCCAAACATTTCAGGCTGCTTTGTTCATGACTATGCTAGAGCCCAGCGGGTGTGGCCTGGAAAGGGTAGCCTACTTGTGCCCAGAGATGGGGGCTTGGTTTCTGAGCTCACCTGGGCCTAGAGAATGGGGTGGGTCTCTGTCCAGCTCTGAGTGGAGGAATCCTGTATCTATATTAGCTGTAGGTATTCTGTACATGCTCTTACCAAGTTGAGGAATGTCCCTATTTATATTTTTTGAGAATTTTTTTTTTATCCTGAATGGGTATTGAATTTTGTCAAATACTTTTTTGCACTGATCGATGTTCATGTGATTTGTCTTCTTAGGCTTGTTAATATGGTGATTTCTGATTGATTTTCTAATATTGAACTATCCTTGGGTTCCTGGAAATCAATTTCTCTTGGCCTTCACATATACTTTTTTTGACTTGTTTTTGTGTAAGGGTAACATTAGCTTCATATATAGTAATTTCTTCTACTTTTGGAGTAGATTGTATAGAACTGGTATTAGTTATCCTTTAAACATTCAAAATAATTGTCTAATGAGACTGTCAGCCTACAGATTTTTCTTTTTACTGAGTTTTGCAATTACATTTATGTGTTCTCAGAATGCAAAGTTGGAGCTGAAACATAATCTGAAACCAATTACAAAAGTGGCACTTCTAAATAATTCATGGGTCAAAAAGAAAGTTATAAGAGAATTTTAAAAAAAGAGAGAGAAAAATTCAGCACCAAGTGTGCTGAAATGTACTAAATTGAAATGAATATTCAGCAAATCTCTAGAAATGAGGAAATACCTTAGATCAATAATATAAACTCCTCCAAAAAAAAGTCCAGAAAAAAGAAAAGGAAGATAATCCAAGTCATGCAGAAGGAAAAGGATAATAGACATAATTACAGAAATAAATAAATAAATGAAACTGAACATAGAAAAATAATAGAAAAAAATCAGTGAAACAAAGAGCTGGGTGTTTGAAAACACAATTGACAAATCTCTGCAATCAAGCAAAGAAAAAAATGAAAAAAGATAAAGACTATCAGTATTAGAAATTAGTTCAGATACTGCAAATAAAAAGATAATAAGGGCATTCTATAAACAACTCTGCACACACACATTTTGTATCTTAGATGAAATGTACTAATTCTTCAAAAAGAGCAACTCCTGAAGTTCTCTAATACGAAGTAGGTAATTTGAATAATTAATTGAATAATTTTCAGACTCTGTGCATTAAAACCATTACATTGAAAACAATTTCTGTCTTAGCTCTTGGGACTGCCATAATAAAATACCATAACCTGGATGGATTGTAAACAATAGAAATTTATTTCTCACACCTCTGGAGGCTGAGAAGTCAAATGCCAAGGTGGGAGCAGATAGAGTGTTTGGTGAGGGTCAGTTTCCTGATTGGTAGATGGTTCCTCCATTGTGTTCTCATGTGGTGGTAGGAACAAGACAGCTCTCTGGAGCCTCTTTGATAAACTCACTAGGTCCATTTATGAAGGCTCTTTCCTCATGATCTAATCACCGACGAAGTCTCCATCTCCTAACATCATCATATTGATAATTGGGTTTCACCATATGAATTCTGGAGTGGCACAAACATTCAGACCATAGCAGTTTCCCTTGATCCCACCCAGGTAGGGAACGGAGAGTACCTGTCTTTATGCTGGGTGAGGTGAACTCCAGGTTCCCCACTGGGCATCTGTTATACCCAAGGGGAGGATTCTGCATTACTGCTGGGTGAGCTAGAAAGTTCTGGCTGCTGGCTAAGCCTGTTCTGAGACTACCCTGCTGGGAGGCACCGGGTGCCTTGTTTGTGCTCCACACATATGCTCCCCCAACATTGCTACGGTGTAGAGGGTGAATTTCTTGGCTGGCTGTCTTGCCTTCTTTGCTAACTCTGTGAGCATGTGGGGGGAGCCTCACTACGGCCTGGAGAGGGTAGAGGGGGCCTCGCTACTGCCTAGAGAGGGAAAAATACTCTTCACTCAACATTTCTCAGTGGCGTGGGAGTGACATCATAGTTTTTTCTGTGGTTTTGGAATAGGTGTGGCAGTTAATGTCTAAAAATTTTCTCTCTTGCTAGACTGCATTGTTTATCATGGTTTTTATTTTTTTGGCTAAAGAGAGCAGATTTTTTTAAAAATTATTTTTTAATACAAATCAATTATTTTTTAATAATTACGAGTGCATGACTGTTGTAGAGAGCAGATTTTTACTCGGCCCTTTTTCATTAGCATTTCTGGATTGCTGGCTTCTGGTATATATGAGGCAAAAGGAAAACTCAAGATTCACCACCACCCCCTGTTGGGTCCTGGCCTCTTTGGCTCTCTGGCTGGTCTGTCTTCTTATCTACCCTTTTTAGCATTTTCTTGTGGTTGTTTTATGTTTAATGTCTATGGCTTTTAGTTGTTCATAGTGGGAGATATAGGAAAAATTGTACCTACTCCATCTTCCTTAGGTAGAAGTCCATCTATGGATATATTTTTAATATCATGCCTGATACTCTTTTTATCCATGTATAAAAGATCACGTTATTTAATACATACAAAGTACTGTGCTGGGGATTGTTGGGATGACTATGATGAATCAAATATTTTCTTATGTTTTTGAAGTTTAGAATGATAGAATTTTAGGTCTTCGTTGAATATCATAGATAACCTCATTTAGTTATTTTATTTTGCAGTCATGGGAAATGAAGCACAGAGGTTAATGTCTGCTTGGTTTTGTACAATAAGTTTTTAACAAAGTTACTACTAGTCCAGAATTCTTTCTGATATGTTATGATGTATCCCCTACCTTAGAAATTTAACAAATCACATGGGTTCATGGGAATAAGACTAGTTGTCTTCCATTATTTCAAAGTGTCCAAATAGAGTCATTGGAGATAGGGAAATTTATTTCCATTATAGGATTTTCTTCATTGTATCTACAAACATGTTTATGATGTGAGTGCATACATACTTTTGTCCAAAAATGGATATCAAATTCAGGAAAACTAAATTTCTATCATCAAATC
This sequence comes from Perodicticus potto, assembly GCA_963574655.1. Taxonomy (NCBI): domain Eukaryota; kingdom Metazoa; phylum Chordata; class Mammalia; order Primates; family Lorisidae; genus Perodicticus; species Perodicticus potto. The sequence goes on along the minus strand of CAUYRH010055316.1, from coordinate 19,919 downwards.
TGTGATTCGCATATAAAACCAAAATATTATGAGTTAATATTATAAGATCTGTAAAATGCTGAAGCCTTTCTGGGAAATGTTTAAAGTCCCTAGACTCGGACTTTTTTGTTGTTGTTGTTGTTATTGTTGCTGTTGTTTTGCTTTGTTTTTAATCTGGACAGCTTCCAAAAGTGTAATGTTTGCTATTTGAAATTGTCTTAGGTGTCAAAGTCTATATTACAAAGTTAAAAGTTCTTTATATGTAGTTGCTTTAATAAAAAATGAATTTCAGTTACTCTGCATAATTCTCCTGGACCCTATTGACGCTCTAATACTTTTCACTAAGTAGACTGCAGTTAGCTACTCTTTGCTTCATCCAAGTTCCAGCTAATGCCAGCTGTTCTTTGAGCAGCATTTTTATTAACTTATTTAGGAACTGGGGTATATCTTATTACTTTGCCATTCCTATCCTATGCAGCTGTAGCTGATGCTTTTCATAACAGCCTGTACATATCAACCTCCTTGCCCATTTTTTTCTCTTTCTCTTTTACTTCTCTTTTTGTAAATTAAGTGTGTGTGTGTGCAAAAGCCCTCTTTCATTTTTTCTCTCTAGTAACCACATTACTGTGGTTTTGAAACTTTGAAAAGTTTCAAAATATGCCTGTTGTTTGAATTATAAACTTCACAAAAAAACGCTTACTAATGGTGTGAACATTCTGAAATGCAGAATAAATGAATTTTAATGACAGCAACTGTCTTAAAAGTTACACTAATTCATATTAAATTGAAAATCAATGCAATGTAAATACAAAGAAAAGGATTTGAAAGAATAGAAGACTGTTCAACTTACTATTAAGCTCAACTTAGTGAATTTCAAATGTTGTAAGTTCTATGGCATACAAAAATGCAAATTTGGGGAGACAGCTGTTTTATAAATATGTTCATAAGTAACAGCCACTATGACATTAAATACTTCTAAAAATAAAGTAAAAGTAACATTTTTAGTACATTAATAAGTTATTGCAATTTGATTTTTCATCACCTCCTCACTGCAACCTTGAACAAGTCACTCATTGGTTCTGTGTCTGGATACTATATTAGGGAGAATTGCTTCTTTAAAAGCAATTTATGGGGCGGTGCCTGTGGCTCAAAGGAATAGGGTGCCGGCCCCATATGCCAGAGGTGGCGGGTTCAACCCCAGCCCTGGCCGAACTGCAAAAACAAAAAAATAGCCGGGCATTGTAGCAGGCACCTGTAGACCCAGCTACTCGGGAGGCTGAGGCAAGAGAATCGCCTAAGCCCAAGGAGTTGGAGGTTGCTGTGAGCTGTGACACCACGGCACTCTACCAAGGGTGATAAAGTGGGACTCTGTCCCTAAAAAAAAAAAAAAAATCAATTTATGATATTGAAAAGATACAAATTATTCTATCTAGATCCATGTTAATCTATGTCAATGAAAGGATATATTTAAATTTTCCTGCCCAATTTTTTGAAGCTTTTTTCTAAATTAACCTTCTTTAGATAGTGTTTATAGAAAAACCCAAAATCCCATTTTATAATTTTTTAAACACAGTTACATTAATGATATTCGTTGTGTATGGGTCATCTAACATTTTCAGACATGAAATTTAAAACTAATTTTATATTAAGGATGGTATTCCAGAGAAACCTTTATCTGTTTAATCACTCACCTTAAGTGGGATAGGATGAAATTATCAGAAGTACTATTGAGAAATTTACCTGTGGATTTAACAGGTAGCAGACGATGGTTGAAAATAGTGGACATACTTGGGCTAATCACTAAGGCTTCCTGTCTAGTATGTATATATGAGAAATACAGTAAAGTTCATAATTAGCTTTTCTATTTAAAGTCTAGATGTATAAACTGTTAATCAAAAAAGCATTAGTGTCTAGTACTTTTAATTTCTATATACATGCATAATTTGTGACTTATTTTGAGTATTACTGCCACATTTTCATACAAAATACTTTCTCTTTTCATTTTTTTATGTTTTCTACTTATGAGAAATTTATACACAGTGAAACGCACAGAACTTATGTGTATAACAATGTGAATTTTGACAAATGCTTCCACCCACATAACAACCATTGAATCAACAGGCAGAACATTTCCTTCTTTCATAGAATATTCTCTTGCATACCCACTCTTCAAGACAACCACTGTTCTGATTTCAGTCAACACAGGTTAGTTTCACTTGTTCTTAAACTCTAGGTATTCTTTTATATGTGAACTATTTCTTTCAGCATAATTTTGACATGTGTGTTGCTATGGTTTCAATAATTTGCTCTTTTATTATTGAGTCATTTTCTATCATATGAATTTCTGTCATTTGTGTGCCTGTTTTCTTTTGGTGGATATGTAGGGTGTCTCCAACTAACTGTTATGAATAAAATTTTTGTAGATAGTTTGGTATAAATTTTTTTTATGTGTAGAATTGCTGGGTCATTGGCTAGATATATGTCTAATTTTCAAGAAACTAACAGTGTTCTAACTTGGTTGTACTATGTTAAATACACGTCTAACAGCAAGGTATGAGAGTTCTAATTCTCATTCAGAAGAATTTAGTGTTATTTGTCTTTTTGATTTTAGTCATTTTAGTTGGTGTAAAAGAGTATCCATCTTATTGACATTTTAATTTGTATTTCCCTAATGATTAATGATGTTAGATACTTTCACATTGTTAATGGCCATTCATATACAGGCAGTCTTTGTTTCACATGGTAGTGTGAGATCATAAAAATTACTATACAATCTGCATTTGTATAAAGAAATCTTAATAACCAATGGGGAAGATTATGGTTGTTCTGTGATATTCAAATATTTTTATTATAACATTTAAAACTCTGTCAGTTATAAATATATACGAAAATAAAAAAGTAATAAAATTAATACTTATCTAAATTTAGTGCACCAATTTAAAACATTAAAATCATTGGGAATTTAAGGGTCTTTTTTGTATCAAGAGTAGTTGTTTTCTTTTTCTCATTGTTTAGTTTACAATACGGAGAGGATATCTTTTCTATGCCTTGACAAATGTTTACATTCTTTTCAATGTTTAGATCAGCTTCCAAGCTTTTATCCTTTACATTTTCAATGTTATAAAATATCTGCAAGAGTTCCCTTAATGTCGAGGTTTTTGGTAGAGTTACTTCCTTGGGGACATCTTCATACTTTTCGTCACAATCAGTTTTCTCATTAATGTCTTTGAGTTTGCCTTTACTGAGTTAACTGGGCTTTATACCTAGTTTCTTGAACAGTAGTAGTGTCATTCTTCCCACGGCAGCTATTTGTTTTAAAATTCCATTTATATTTGAATCAAATTCACTTCTAGCATCATCACTTTTTCTTTGGTACATAATTTTGGCCAGTAGCACATGAGTTCCTCACTGGGAGGCAAGGGGGCAACACAACTAGATAATTCGCTGGCTGTGCATGAACTGAATAATAAATTCCCAGTGACCAATAGCAGCCTTTGAAAGAAATGATGTCATTGGTTAGTTACGGATTCTGATGTGCGACTGCTTTTTATGTAACAATTTTGTGAATGAAAAAGCTAGAAGCAAAGTTTTATTTTTAATAAAATTACTCATATTTAGTAGAACATGATAACAAATTTAAACCCTGTTTGGGGGAGACAAGTGTTATTTAACTTAGCCATAGACACAGATATTTAAGCATATGGGATATGCAAAGTAAGAAAGGTCTTATCGCCTTTAAGGGAGTTTTTGTTCAGTTCTTCCGTGTATACTTTTCTTGAATTGTTTGTTTTTTAGTATTGAGTTACAGGAGTTCTTTATATACTTTAGATACAATTTCTTTATTTGATGCATGTACAACAAATATTATCTCTCAGCCAATAGCTTGACTTCCCATTTCATTAATGGTATTCATCCATAAGCAGGTGATTTTAATTTTGATGAAATCCAAATTAGCAATTTTTAAATCACGTTAGTACATTTTACATTCTATGAAACCATGCCTACTTAAAGATCATGAAGATATTATCCTGTTTTATTGCACAAATTTTGCAATTTTAGTTTATACATTTGTGTTTATGATTCATCTTAAATTATATGTGTAAGATAATTCAAAGTTCATTTTCTTCACATATTTAGTAACATTTTCCAGAATTATTTGTTGAAATACTTTCATTACTATTTTTGAATTGCCTTGGAAGCTTTTTCAAAAATTCCTCGACCCTGTGTGCTGGAATCTATTTCTGGGATATATTTTCTTCCATTGATTTTATATATCTATTATCATAATGTTACCATACTGTGTTGATTAATATCACTTTATAAGATGTCTTGCAGGTAGCTAGTTCAAGTTCTACAAATGTATTCTTTTCCAAATTGTTTTGAATTGTTTTGGTTATTTTTGGTCTTTGCATTTCTATGTAAATTTGATAATTAAAATCTATCTTGTTAATTTTTCAAAAAACAAAAACAAAACAAAACCTATGGCATTTTCATTAGAATTGCATCAAATCTATACAGGAGTTTTGAGAGAATTCATGTTACCAATATTAAGCTGTCCATGAATCTGTTAGATTTCTCCATCTTTAAAGTCCTCTCTTTCTTACAACAATGCTTTTGTAGTTTTCAGTAAAAGAATTTTTTTGTGTCTTTTGTTACTATTATTCCAATGTGTTTAGCATTTTTATATAACTCTAGGTAGATTTATTTTAATCTTAGTTGTCAATCTGATGCAGAATATAGAAATGCAATTGATTTTTACATTGATATTGTATCCCATAACTTTGTTAAATTCACTTCTTAGTTCTAGAAAGTTAAAAAAAAATTAGAACATTTTAATTTAAAATGTCATATCTTCTACAATGTAAAGCATTTTACCTCTTTATTTCTTAAATCTGTGACTTGTTTTTCTCACCTTATGTGCATTATCCTATCACATATGTTTGATTTGCTAATATTTTTCTTATGATTGTTGTATCTTTGTTCACAATAGACTTTAGTCTGAAATTTTCTTTTACTCTAATATTTTTCTCAGGTGTTTATATCAAAGTTATACTGTCCTAATAGAAGTAGATTGCAAGTGTTATTTTCACAATTATTATTATTGTATCCTAAATTATTACTCTGACTTCTTTAATAGATATAGTACTACTCATGTTTTCAATATCATTTAATGGCCTTCAAGAAATTTGACCATTTTATTTAAGATGCTAAATTAATTTTCTTGAGTTTTTTGGCATCTGCAGTGATATTTTTGCCTTTATTCATGATAGGAATCATTTGCACCATCTCTCTTAATACATCTTAAATGCTTGTGTGTTTTATTAGTTTTTTTCAAAGACCCAACTTTTGAATTAGTTAACATTCTTTATTGTTTGTTTTTCATTTTATTTCTGATTTTGTTCATTTCTGATGTTTATGATTTTATTCCTTCTAAATATTTTGGATATAAAGTGCTCTTCTTTTCTGTCTTCTTAAGTTATAAATATAGAACATGATTTCAAACCTTTCTTCTTTGTCAATTATTATCATTATAGGTATAAATTTTCTTCAAATGTTTATATGTCTCAAATTTTAACTTATTATCAGATAAAATTTATTTTATAATTTCCTTTGAGATACCTTCTCTGAGCCATGGACGTGAATAATGCAATGGTACATTTCAAAACTATTAAGAATAGGGTATAAATGTCTTACCATAACAAATAAGTAATTGAGGAAGTGGTTATGTTAATCCATTTGATGAAAGCATTCCACATTGTATATCACATCAGCACACTGTAGTCCATAAATTCATTAATGTACACAGCTATGATTTAAAAAAGAATTTAAAAAGTTTAATTCCAGATATTTAGAACTTTTATAGATATCTTAACGTAATCCATTTTTAATTTATTTCCATTGTCAGAGACTATCTTGGTAAGACTTCACTGTTAAAAAATTTTTGAAGATGCTTTCTTCACCATATGATTTGTCTTGTTGAATTATTGTCAAAGAACATTAGAAAATAATGCATATTCTTCAGTTTTGAGCCAGAATGTTCTTTGTGTTAGGCCAGTATGGTTAATGGAGATTTTAAATGATTTGTGTCATTATCACTTTTCGGCCTAATTGTTATAAACGTTATAGAGAAAGAAATGCTAAAATATCCAACTATGATTGTGGGATTGTTTGTTTTTTCTTTCAGTTCTGCCTGTGGTTACTTAATATACTTTAAAGGTTTACACTAAAAATATACATATTTATAATTATTCTATTTTCATAAATAATCCTTTAGTGATTATAAACTGTCCCTTTATTTTTGGAACTATCCTTATCTTATAGGTCTTTTGTTTGATGCTAATATACACACATTCTTTTGTTTGCTATTTGTATCATGTATCTTTTTCTATCATTACTTTTGAAATAGTTAGGTCATAGTATTTATACTGTGTCTCTAGTAGAAAGCAAAGTATGTCTCATGTGCATTGTGTTTAATTGGTTCTTTCACTTTTATTTTGCCTGACAATCTCTGCCTTTTAAATGGAGTATTTAATCCATTTAGATTTAAAGTTATAATTAATTTAGTTGAATTTGGATCTACTATTTCTCTTTCTATTCTATATGTCATATAGTTCCTGTGTTCCTTCTGTTCTTCTTTTGAGTTAACTAAATATTTTGAACAACTATATTTTAATTCTTATTGGAATTTTAGCTGTATTTCTTTATATTATTATTTTTACCAGTTGCTAAATATATTACAGTGTGATTCCTTAGCTTATTACATCTACTCATTATTATATATGTCACATAAAATATCTGAAATTTTAAAAATTATATCCCATGTATTTCTCTATAGTTCATGTTGTCATTGTCATACATTTGATAGCTACATATTTTAAATATTTTACATTATAAACCTCACAATTCATTTTATTAATTTTACTTACAGAGACAATAGATATTTAAATAAAGAAAAGTCCATGTATCCATATTACGTATTTATTGTTTCTGGTCTTCTTCATGTATTTCTGTGGTTATGAGTTATAACTGTTGTCATTTCCCTTCTGACTGAAGAACTTTCTTCAGCATTTCTTGTAGGTTAGGTATGGCCATATAAATTATCTCAGATTTTGCTTATATGAGAAAGTAGATATTTTTCCTTCACTTTTGAATATTTTCTCTGCATATGGAAGTATCAGTTTCTGTCCTATTTTTAACTTTTAAAATATCATTCTTTTGTTGTCTAATACCTTTTTTTTTTGTCTTACAAGACATAAGCCACCACTTATACCATTAGGTCTTATATGAGAAATATATAAATTCTTCTGACAAATTTTAAATTTTGTATCTTAACATTTAAGCAGTTTGACAATGATGTAGCTAATGTGATTTTGTTGTATTTATTTTCCTTTGGGGTCACTGAGATTTTTGTATTCATAAATTAATATTTTTCCAAAGCTGGAGAAATTTTATCCTTTATTAAAAAAAAATATTTTTACCCCCTTCTCTTTGTACTATTCTTTTGGGACTCCAATTACTTCTTGGTATTTCCCTTACATGACTAAGTCTCTATTTGATTCTTACTCATTTCGTTGTTCTTTCAAATTAGAGAAATCCTATTGAATTGTCATCAAGTTCACTAATTCTGCATTCTTCTATCTTTATTCTGCTCTTAAACATATCTATTGCATTTTTCATTTCCAACATTGTACTTTTTAATTTCAGAATTTTCATTTTTTTTTATTATTTCTACTTATGTGCTGAGATTCCCCTTTTGCTTTCTAATTATGATGACATTTTCCATTTAGTCAAATAAAATGTTAATAATAGCTTTTTAAAAATCATTTCCTTTTAATTCCTACATCCAAGTAATCCTATGATCTTACTATTGACCATTTTTACTTTTGAGGGTGCCTCAGAGTTCCTACTAGTAGTAATTTTCTTGATTGCCTCTAGTAATTTTTAAACTTTTTCTGGACATTGTTGGTAATGCATTGTAGAGACTGTGAAGAGTGTTGACTTTTGTTCTGATGGGATAGTCATTAAATTAATGAATGTTTTTTTTTTGATGTGTGACTTAAAGCTTTGTTGGTTTCACCTTTCTTTTTAGAGTGAATGCTTTAGTTCTGAAATGGAAAGAAAAGAAAAGGTATGGCCTTTGTTACATTTCTGTAAGAAGCGTGGGTTGCTTACCAAATCCTCAGTTTGGTGGGATTTAAACTCCAAGCTATGTCGCCTCTGCAGTAGGAAGTAGCTAAAGTTTCCATTTATTCATACAAATTTTGAGGGTACCTGTGCAATTTTAGTAGCTACAATTTCTACAGTTTTTCAGCAGTTGCTTGCCACTGTGCTCACTGGATTCTCCATTATGTACACATAATTAAACTATTAGTCAAAGATTTCAGGAAAGTTTAGACCCAAAATTTGGTTCTAACCCTTTTGTGGCTTTCCTCAACAACTGCTTTAGCAGCCTCATATTCTTATGGACTGACACTTCAAGTCAACAGCTATTTTCCCCCTTCTTTCCAAGTTCATAGTTGTTATCTACAAGAAGGTTAATCTGGTACAAGCTATCACCAGGTCAGAGTTACTACAGAGATATTGTGATTTGTGACTGGAATATTTTGGCATATTATTTTAGGCTTCTTTTGCCAAATTATATTTTTTAATGAAAGGTGAATCTGACATTCCTTCATGATTTTGATAAAAATTATAACCATACCCAGAACTTTTGTGTAGAATAATCTTAATGAATATTTTGTGATGAGTACATACAAGAGGGGGTTATATTTCAATAATAGACATGAAATTAACTTGATCATTAGCCATTTTTGTTCTTTGAGATCTTTTGGCAATCAGGGCTTTTCTATTGGTTGTTTTAGGCCATATAGTCCCCATCCTCACACATCTCTGATGCTTTCTCTTCTATTGATTGTTTCTCTTCTCTTCTCTCTCCCTCTCTCTCTTTCTCCATATAAAATTTCATATATTTTATTTTCTATTATGGATATTTTTCCAAAGTTCAGATCTAGGACCCCCTTGATGGTGGGTTTTAATCAGTAAGGTTTTTCTATATAGCCACAGTCCATAGGAAATTAAAATTGTTTTAAGTAGCATTCAATTACAATTACCATTTGGTGACACTTATCTCCTTGAAACCATCTATCCCTTCATCTACTGTTCGTTTATTCATTTATTTGCTATTGAAATATTTATTAATTTTCAATGTACACCAGAAATTATATGCATACCTGAGTTTTTCCTGACTTTTCCTATTCTATCTCACTGCTCGTTCACTATTTTATTTTATTTCTCTCAACTTTTTTTATTAAAAATTATTATGGTAGTGCAAATATTTTTTGTACATGGATTACTTTTATAACATTTGAGTCATTGGTATATGTGTGCCCATCACTCAACTAGTGTTCAGCGTACCCGTTAAGTAGGTTTTCACCCATGAGCACACAAGTTTTTTTTACTGATGAGCACACATTATGTACAGAGGGAAGTAAAATTCAAAGGAAATTAAGCAGTGGAAATGGAGAAGAGGAGATAAACTAAAATCTACCTGACAAGTAAAATGAACACTATCTGAGTGCCAGGCACACATATAATAATGACTCAAGTATATAAAAGTGACACATATAATCAAGCATTTTTGTACCCCTGTATTATTCAGCCTTGAAGAATGACTTATTGGATAGAATTGGAGACCATTATTTTAAGTGAAGTATCTAAGGAATGGCAAAGCAAACACCCATTCACTACTGACTTGGCTAGAGATGTCATTACCTGCTGTTCTGATATGAGTGCTCCATTCAAATTGTCATTCACTCTAATGATTTCAATTAGTTGCATAAAAAGATATTGTCCCAAATCACTTTTACCTGAACTCTTATGCTAATATAAACTTCACCTTTTTATATAAATATTTATCCTGACAAAATATGAATCTAGCATTTTATTTACTCATACCCATCCTCAAGTGAATCCCCACAAACCAGTATGTTTTTCTAATTTCTTCCTCACTGTCAATGATTTGATTTCATCTCCAGGTGTTATATATAAGAGCAATCTTAACAGACAATTAAGTCTGCTATCTAATTATTCTCCTAAGAAATGTTTCAGATAGACAACTTAAAATCAAAGTTATCATTTTTGGTAGGTATTCTCATGAGATCACTTGCTGCATAGAGCTTCAAAACTAATGACTGTATAAAGCAATTCAACTTATTTTGACTTCAAATCAAATATGTATAACCAATTTTCCTTGTAGTTTTCTCCAAAAAATGACTTTTTTCCCCACAAGTTTTACTAAGATATTTTTATAAAGTTACATGTTCAATAACGTTAGATTTAGGGCAGCATCTGTGGCTCAGTGAGTAGGGTGCCGGCCCCATATACCGAGGGTGGCAGGTTCAAGCCTGGCCCCGGCTGAACTGCAAAACAAAAAAATAGCTGTGCATTGTGGCAGGCACCTGTGGTCCCAGCTACTCGGGAGGCTGAGGCAAGAGAATCACCTAAGCCCAGGAGTTGGAGGTTGATGTGAGCTGTGTGACATCATGGCACTCTACCGAGGGCAATAAAGTGAGACTCTGTCTCTACAAAAAAAAAAAAATAATAATATTTGATTTATATACTAAAATTTTTATCACTATGATCCATGGAATTTGGGACTTTCAGTTGTCCAACTATACCTGCATTGGAATAGACACTTAAATTGTTTTTTAGGAAATCTTAAGTCTTTTTTATTGATATTTTCTCAGTTCTCTTTCATGTAAGTGAAATAAATTTCTACTATAAGATTATTTAATTTGTCATACTAGTATAAATGTGCCAATCCACATTCCACATTCTCGTATCTATAGGCCACCTACAATCATGTTTGTGTAGCATATACTTTGATAAATGCTAATCCAGCCACTCTAAAATCTCTTGGATTAGGTCAGACTTCCAGAGAGAGGTAGTCTACATATTTATAATTTCTGACAATGTAGTTTGATTAAAATGTGTGTGAGAATTATTCCACCCACCTACACAGAGAGACATTTAAGAAAGGTCAAAATTAAATGTACTTAGTATTTACTCTGTATGAATATTATTGAGGACATTGTTCATTAAATTATATGATATCCTCTTTATGGGATTTTTTTTTGTGAGAAATATCTCTTCGCTTTTAGTACCAGAGATTATTGTATTTTTGTTCATTTAATTTGTCAGAAATTTAATGTTGATTTTTCCCTTAGGAGTATTATTATAATACTCAGAGCCAAATCTGTATCTTAATTCTAGGAAGTCTACAGCATACTTTTTGTCTATTAACCTAATACTCATTAGTGTACTCATTCATTTTACTCCTACTTTATCTATGCCCAGTAAATCTTCACATTCTGCCAATCTTCCTTTGCATTTTCTTTTAGTTCTATCCCTAATTATCCTTAACCTATCAAATTATTATAATTTACATTGTATTTTATATATACATCAAACCAGTTTCTATCAAATTTACCTTTTCCTAATAACAGGCCATACGAAGGATCAGGCTTTTCTTTATATTTATACTTCACCAGTCAATCTCTGTCAGTTCTTCTCTGCTGTCTACAGTAGTCATCAAAACTCGTCTCTCAGACTTTAAGGGACACCAAGCTTGATTTTCTCCTCTTTTTCTTATTATTTCCTTAGTTAAACTATTCTTTCCTAGTCTAAGAGACTTTCCAGCCCTGGACATTTTACTACTACTTACTCCTCTCTCCTTTTGTTCAAACTTCTTGAACATCTTTTCTTCCACATCTCTACTAATCCTCCATTGATCCCTCAAATTCTAAGTCCCCAGATTTTTTCCTTCTATTTCTTATTGTTTTCACCTTGTTGTGGCTGTTTCTTTTAACTAAACGATCTTTACGTATATATTAAAAGGAGATTACACTTTAAGACTTGTAACCTGCCTACCCCGCTCAATGTGGATGTCCAATAAATGCTATCAATAAAATTCGAGTTAGTTCAAAACTTCTATCTGGTATACAGAAATCTGATTTACACTTATGTTTGCAAGAATTTTAATTTTACATTAATCCATACTATATAAGTGTTAGCAAAGTATGCTTTTATTTGTGTATGTTTAGATTGTATATCTATGTATGTCTTGTGCTTCTAAAAGGACAGATTATTTAAAATTTATAGAAACAAAATATTTTTTAGAAACTAGTAAAGATTGGTTGATAAATTTGTATGTTTTAAAAATTGATTCATAGATATACACTTTCAGGCATCTGTAGTACTTAAAAGAGAGTACAACGATGCCTGAAGATAAAAATATAGTAATAAATGAAGAATTGAAACTATGCCTTCCATGTTAGTGCACTAAACCATGGCAGTTAGAAGTCAGTACATACCAACCACCCCCAGGATACTATCAGCGGAAGTTGGAAAGTTGGATTGATATTCAGAAGATTACAGAATTGCCTATTATACACATTATCATCTTCTAAGTAGAATCTACTAAATAGTGACTGAAAACTTGCCTGAATTTAAAACTGTAACAAATCTTAATTATATAGATCTATAGACTCTCATTTCAACCATGATAAAAGTATTTAACCAATAGGAATAATTTATGAATAAAAAATGTAATGTACTGAATACCTCGGCAGTTAATGTTGATCACTTTATCACAGTTCATCATGTTTAGAAAATCTCAGCAAGCTGTATGATTACTCCAGGAAGCATGGAATGATGTGTTCAAATTAGTACCATCTGTGGATAGAAAAAGTTTGAGGTTTTTAGTCATTCTTAAAGAATGGAAATCTGATTCTCCATGCTGAAACTAGTGTAATCCTTTTTGTATTTGTAATTCAATAGGGCCGTTGCCTTGAAATCATCTAGTTTAACACACAGTTCATGAAAAGAGAAGACACTGGATGTAAATGAGAGTTCCTGCTGTTCACTTAGGACTACTTCTGAGGTAGCTTTGTTAAAAAAAAAAAAAGTCTGCAAGTTATACTATATATTTGGCTTCAGATCAGATGTATTTTTGTTTTATCTTTCTAAATACATTTGATCGACAAATGTGGGCTACATCTTGTACCCCATGAAATCCAGAGGACTGTTTCAGTGAACCAAAATGTGTTCACACAGTCTGAAAGCACTTCCTGAGAGCCCTTATGGTCCAGGGTCTCTCCACTATGCCTGTCACATTTGGGGGAATTATTGCTATTCTTCCCATAGCCAGTTTCCCGTAACTCTTGCCTGGACCTTCTTTCTTGATCAAGTTATATTGTATTTGGACTTTTTCTTTCTTTCTTTTTTTTTTTTTGCAGTTTTTGGCTGGGGCTGGGTTTGAACCTGCCACCTCTGGTATATGGGGCCAGCACCCTACTCCTTTGAGCCACAGGCACCACCCAATTTAAACTTTTTCTTTTTTTGTTTTCTTTTTTTTGCAGTGCTTTGGCCAGGGCCAGGCTTGAACCCACCACCCCCGGTATATGGGGCCAGCACCCTACTCCTTGAGCCACAGGCACCACCTAATTTAGACTTTTTCTTTTCTGAAAAATTTATTTGGAGAATACTCGAGTTTGTGAACCAATATTAATCTGATAAAAATTTTCCTATACAGCAAAAATTTGTCATTGAAGTCTTCTTCCCTAAAATATGGACATCAGAGTTGGTCATAAAGCCAGTAACTTCTAGTCATCCCTCCTGATGGCATCTGGAAAGGGCAGTCCCCTCGCCCTCTCAAGTTAATTTGCTAGCGGAGATGTTCCTCCTCACTCCCGCCTATAGTGCTCCAGCAAACCACAGGGCAAGGAAATTGAAATGTGAAAAAGGAGGTTTGTGGTAGATGCAAAATAAAGGCAGTGTCTGGAACATACTTTTTGCTTTCCATAAGGGAAAGAACAGAGGGTAAGGTTGTAGTGAAAACAGAAAAGCATTATGAAACTTCGCAAGTATCTCATTGCACTTAGAATAAAACTAAAAATCTTGAATTCAGTCTGGAAGGCTCCACATGATGTGATTCTGCCCTACATCTCTAACTTTCCTCCCTCCCATCTCCCTGTTGACCCAGAAGGCTTCTTGAAGTGTTTTCAATGTGCAATGCTCTCATTTCCTTCCGGATCTTACCAATTCCTGATGATTTTCATCTGGGAAGCTTTTGTTTCCTTCTGGTCATTGACTAAGTTATCCTTCATCAGGAAAAGACTTTCCTGACTATCTACCTAAATCAAGTCCCCTCTTATAATTTCTAATCACTTGCTCATACATTCAGATAATATTTATTCCATGGCTGTTTTATTCCAACCTTAGTCTAGACTCAAATAGATGCAATACATATAATATACAGATTGGCATTATTGTGCACATACAATCTATAAGCAAATATACATATTTTGGAGTGATTCCTCCATATTTCTCATTGATATGGATTCAGAAGCAAAAGAAAAATCTTTCTAGATCATTTATGTAAAATATTGTAGTGAAGTGCAGATGAAAGCAGACCAGGCTTCTTTGAGGGTGGAATTTCAGGGCAGAACTAAGATTTACAGGAACACAAATATCAGTTTGAAATAATGAAGGCTACAGAAACCGAAAGAGTGATCGGAAAATAAAATGTGTCTTCATTCAATGATTATTTATTTATTGATTGTCTGCTTTGTTACAGGGATTCTGACAAGTCATAGGCTTGACCTGCCTCTATTAATTACTAACTCTAGAACATAGTATATAACTTTTAAAGTTATTTTCTCAGATATAAATTGAGATTAATGACACCTAACTAGCAGGGAAGTCCCCTCCAGGTTGTGTTTTACTTTATGTGCCTAAGCTGTGATTAGGTAAGTAGTGATTGGTCATGTTGTAGAGGAAAGTTGTGATGGTTTTCTGTGTATCAGATTATCGCAAACTTGGTAGCTTAAAACAGCACCTGTTTATTAGCCTATAGCTCTATGAGTCAGAAGTGCAGGCTGCATGTGCCCAGGTTTCCTACTTTTCTCACAAGTTAAGTCAAGTTGTTAGTCAACCGTATTTTCTTGTGGAGTCCAGAGTTCTCATCCAAGTTGACAGGGTTGTGGCAGAATTTACTTCCCTGAGAAGGTAAAACTGACCCATTTCCTGGCTGTTTCTTAGCAAACTACTGCTCTCAGCTGCTAGAGAGGGCCTGCATTCTTTACAATACAGCCCCCTCCTTCAAAGCCAGCAATGGAGAAATTTTGGTACATTGTTTTTTATTTTATTTAATTTTATTTTTTTGTTAAGTCATTTGTACATAGATCATGGTACATTTATGCCATTATGGCATTCAATGTGTTGATTAGTTGTACAAATTGGAGTACTTACATCCTACTAATCGACATATCCTTCTCCTCATTTACCCAATTACAGCATTAAGACATTTGTGTTCTACACCTGATAGATCCAACTTGTACTTGCAATTTGCTTCTTAGGTGTGGTCCCCCTACTAACCCTCCCTCTATTGACCCACTCTTCTCCCCCTCCTTTTCTCTCTTCCTCCTCTTCCCCCCTTCATCCTAGTCTATAGTTGTGTTTCATTTTTCATATGCAAGTGTGACTAGTTATAAATTGGTTTCACAGTAGTACCGAGTACATTGGATTTTTTGTTTCCATTCCTGAGATACTTTACTAAAGAAGTATATTTTCCAGCTCCATCCATGTAAGCATACAAGAGGTAAAGTCTCCATCTTTTTTAATGCTGCATAGTATTCCATGGTATATATATACCACAATTTATTAATCCATTAATGGGTTAATGGGCACTTGGGCTCTTCCATGACTTGGGAATTATGAATTGAGCTTCAATGAACAATCTGGTGCAAATATATTTATTGCCAAAGGATTTTTGGTCCTTAGGATATACACCTAGAAGAAGAATTGCAGGGTCAAACGGCAGGTCTACATTTAGATCCCTGAGTGTTCTCCAAACTTCCTTCCAAAAGGAACATACTAGCTTGCATTCCCACCAGCAGTACATAAGAGTTCCCTTTTCTCCACATCCATGCTAACATCTGTAGTTTGGGGATTTTGTGATGTGAGCTACTCTTACTGGAGTTAGATGGTACCTCAGAGTGGTCTTGGTTTGCATTTCTCTGGTGATTAAAGATGATGAGCATTTTTTCATGTGTCTGTAGACCATGCACCTGTCTTCTTCAGAGAAGCTTCTGTTCATGTCTCTTGCTCACAATGAAATGGGATCATTTGTTTTTTTCTTAGTAATAAGTTTGAGTTCTCTGTGGATTCTGGTTATTAGACCTTTGTCAGGAATATAACTTGCAAAAATCCTCTCCCATTCTGAAGGCTATCTATTTGCTTTACTTAGTGTGTTCTTGGCAGTGCAGAAGCTTTTTAATTTGATCAGATCCCAGTAACATATTTTTGATGTTGCTTCAATTCCCTGGGGTGTCCTCCTTATAAAGTATTCTCCTCAGCCAATTTTTTCAATTGCTTCCCCTGTACTCTCTCTAAGAATTTTTATAGTTTCATATCTTAAGTTTAAGTCCTTTAGGCAGTAAGAGTAAATTTTTGTTAGAGGAGAAAGGTGTGGGTCCATTTCAAGGTTTCTACAGGTCACCAGCCAATTCACCCAGCACCATTTGTTGAATAGTGAATCTTTCCCCCAATTTATATTTTTGATAGGCTTATCAAAAATCAAATGACGATAAGTGTCTGGGTTCACCTCTTGGTCTTCAATTCTGTTCCATTTATCTACCTCTCTATTTTTGTGCCAGTACCATGCTGTTTTGACCACTATCGATTTATAGTATAGTCTGAAGTCTGGAAGCGTGATTCATCCCAATTTGTTTTTATTTGTGAGTAATGTCTTTGCTATTTGAGGTTTTTTCTGTTTGCATATAAAACAAAGTACTAATTTTTCCTGGTCTTTAAAGTATGACAGAGGTGCTTTAATAGGAATTGCATTAAATCTGTAGATTGAGTTAGGTAGTATAGACATTTTAACAATGTTGATTCTTCCCAGCTATGAGCGTGGTATATTTTTCCATTTGTTAACATCTTCAGCTATTTCTTTTCTCAGAGTTTCCTAGCTCTCTTTATAGAGATCTTTCACATACTTAGTAAGATACACTCTCAGATATTTCATCTTTTTTGGCACTATTGTAAAGGGAATAGAGTCCTTGATTGTTTTTTTCCTTAGACTATTGTTGGTATATATAAAGGCTACAGATTTGTGAGTGTTAATTTTGTATCCTGAGATGTTGCTGTATTCTTTGATCACTTCTAGGAGTTTTGTAGTTGATTCTCTGGGGTTTTCCATATATATAATCATATTGTCTATGAAAAATGACAGTTTGATCTCCTCTGGTCCTATTTGGATCCCCTTGATTGCCTTCTCTTGCCTGATTGTGGTGGCTAAGACATCCATTACAATGTTAAAAAGCAGTGGAGACAGTGGGCACCCTTGCCTGGTTCCTGATCTAAGTGGAAATGATTTCAGTTTTACTCCATTCAATACCATATTGGCTGCGGGTTTGCTGTAGATGCTTCTATAAGTTTAAGAAATGTTCTTTCTATACCTATTTTCTTAAGCATTCTGATCAAGAAAGGATGCTGTATATTACCAAAAGCTTTTCCTGCATCAGTTGAGAGAATCACGTGGTCTTTGTTTTTTTATTTGTTTATGTGATGTATTATATTTATGGATTTATGTATATTGAACCATCCTTGGGACCCTGAGATGAAACCCACCTGGTCATGATATATAATTTGTTTGCTGTGTTGTTGGATTCTGTTTGCTAGGACCTTATTGAATATTTTTGCATCAATATTCATTAGAGATATTGGCCCATAATTTTCTTTTTTTTATTGGGCCTTTTCCTGGTTTGGGTGTCAGGGTGGTTTTACTTCATAGAATGTGTTGGGATTATTCCTTCTTTTTCTATGTTTTGGAAAAGGTTAAGTAATATAGGCACTAGTTCCTCTTTAAAGGTTTGGTAGAATTCTGATGTGAAGCCATCTGGTCTTGGGCTTTTCTTTTGGGGGAGATTTCTTATAGTTGATGCTATTTCAGAATTTGATATAGGCTTGTTCAACATTTGCACATCTTTCTGGCTTAGTCTAGGAGGGTGACATGTTTCCAAGTATTGATCTATTTCCTTCAGATTTTCATACTTCTGAGAATAGAGTTTTATGTAATATTCATTAAGGATTTGTTGAATTTCTGAGGATTCTGTTGTTATTTGGCCTTTATAATTTCTGATTGATGAAATTAGGAATTTTACTCTTCTACTTCTGGTTAGATTAGCCAAATGTTTATCTATCTTATTAACCTTTTCAAAAAACCAGCTTTTTGATTGGTCGATCTGTTGTATGATTCTTTTGTTTTCAATTTCATTTAGTTCTGCTCTAATTTTAGTTATTTCTTTTCTTCTGCTTGGTTTAGTGTTGGAATGTTCTTCCTTTTCCACTGTCTTGAGATGTCCCATTAAGTTGTTGACTTCGTTTCTTTCTGTTCTTTTGAGGAAGGCTTGCAGTGCTATAAATTTCCCTTTTAGTATTGCCTTTGTGGTAGCCCAGAAGTTCTGATAATTCGTAACTTCATTATCATTTTGTTCCGAAAATTTGGCAGTTTCCTTCTTAATCTCATCCATGACCCAGCTATTGTTTAGCATGAGGTTATTTAGTTTCCATGTTTTTGTATGTGTATTCAGATTCCTGTTGTTACTGAGTTCAACTTTTATTCCATGATGGTCTGAGAAAATACAAGGAATGATTTCTATTCTTTTAAATTTACGAAGGTTATACTTGTGACCTAAGATGTGATCAATTTTGCAGGATGATCCAGAGATCCTTAAAATCTCTGACAATTACGGTGCTGGAGTTGCATGTGTCTGTTAGAGTCTGTCTTATATATTGAGGTGCATTCTGGTTGGGTGCATAAATGTTAATAATTGAAATCTCATCATGTTGAGTGTTGCCCTTAACAAATATGAGGTGACCATCCTTATCCTTCCTTACTTTTGTTGGTTTAAAGCCTATTGTATCTGTGAATAAAATTGCAACACCTACTTTTCTTCTGATCTCCATTTGCCTGAATTATAGATGACCATTCCTTTACACTGAGTCTATGTTTATCTTTTAAGGTAAGGTGAGATTCTTGAATGCAGCAGATGTCTGGCCTGAGTTTTTGTATCCAGTCAGTCAACCTGTGCCTTTTTAGAGGGCAATTTAAGCCATTCACATTAATTGAGAGTATTGATAAGCCAGATAGTATTTTGAGTATCTAGATTTTCGAAAGTCCAGTGGACATTTTTAATCCTTTCAACACTGTGAAAGTTGGAATTTGATCAAAAGGATCTGAGTGAGTTTACTTTGGTGGTGGAGGATTGTGCTGTTCATTACAGAGGATAGGTCTGAGAGTATTCCAGAGAGCTGGTTTAGTTATGGCAAATTTCTTCAACATGTGCATGTCATTAAAGCATTTAATTTCTCCATCATAGACGAAAAACTCGGTTTAGCTGGATACAGGATCCTGGGTTGAAAGTTTTTTTGTTTAAGGAGATTAAAGGTCAATGACCACTCTCTTCTAGTTGAAGGGTTTCAGCAGAGAGATCTGCAGTCATTGTAATGTTCTTCCCCTGTGTAGGTTATGGTTTTTTTACATATGGTGGCTTGTAGCATTTTCTCCTTCATATTAACTTTGGCAAAGCTAATTATAATGTATCTATGAGAATTTTTATTTGGATTGAGTCGTGCTGGTGTTCTGAAACTGTCTGCTATCTGAATTTCAGATTCTTTTGGCATGTCTCAAAAATTGTCTTTGATTATTTCATGAAGTAAAGCCTCTGTGTCCTTCGCAGCAACCTCATCACCTTCAGGTATTCCTATAAGGCAAATATTAGATCCCTTTGAATTATCCCAGAGCTCTCTGAGAGAATTATCTGTTTTTGTTCTCCACTTTTTTTCTTCATTCAGCATTTGGGAATGTTCAAAAGCTT
>CAUYRH010055312.1:0-40309 GCA_963574655.1 Perodicticus potto | reverse complement strand
AATAGCAATGGTGACAGAGGACAGCCTTGTCTGGTTCCAGTTCTAAGAGGAAAAGCTTTTAGTTTTACTCCATTCAGTAAAATACTAGCTGTGAGTTTGTCATAGATAGCCTCTATCAGGGCTAAACGTCCTTCAACCCAGGAGTGGTAGGCTGTGGTATATGTATACGATGGAATATTACTCAGCCATCAAAAATAATGGAGACTTTGCTGCATTTGTAGTAATTTGGATGGAGGTGGAACATATTATTCTTAGTGAAACAACACAGGACTGGAGAAGCAAGAATCCTATGTATTCAACTTTGATTTGAGGACAATTAAAGGTAATGAATGACACAGTGGGGCATGGGGAAAGGAGAGAGCAGACAGAGAAGGAGGGAGGGGGCGAGGGAAAGAAAACAAAAAAAAAAAAGAAAAAAGAAAAGAAAATAGTGTCTAACTTTCATATAAATTGGATTCAATTCTGACTAAAGTATATTACTTAAATATTAATTTTATAATTCAACTTGTCAATATGTTGTTTAGGATATTGCATCCTCATCTATAAGTGAAACATGTTTGTAATTTCTCTTTATAACAATATATTTTCTCTAATTTCAATATCAGGTATATCTAGATCAAGTAGAATGATAATGAAATATTTCTTTTATTGTTTATAAGATTTCTGGAATTGCTTGTTTTGTAAAATCATTGTGGTCTATGAGTTTATGACGGTTTGAACTTTGCTATTTAATTCAATTCATTGCTTAATTACTGTTTTCCTATGAATGATTATACTGTGGTTAATATGTTAGTATAGAAGTATTCCCAGATAGCTTTTTGTTTGTTGGGAGGTTGGGCTTTATGGGGGCAGAGTTAATACTTTGCATGAAATATTTTATCTTATAACAGTGAAATTACTTTCTCTTTTGTCTTGTGATTTTTTTTTTGAGGTGAAATTTAAGTTTTTGTGTGAGTAGTACTATTATACCTATCTTGAGTGTATTGCTTGTACTGTATCACATCATACCTTTGTTTCATTCTTAATAAACTGTTCACTTGTTAAAAAAAAATAAATAAAATGCCAAGTAGGGGTTAAATGGCAGATCTTTTTTACATTATGTGTTCAAAATAAGGATTCCCATCCTTGAGTCATTCTAATGTTGGTTTTGAGCCAATACAGGCCCCATCTTAGTCTCACCTGAATCTTAGAAAATAATGATAGCCCTTAAGGGGGATGGAGAGGATCATGGGCAGTAACTCCTGAGATTAGCATCAGTCTAGGCTTGAAACTATTGCGGGTTTGAACTTGGCATCAGTGCTGATTATTTTTGATAATGCCTTTTTTCAAGTGTAAATGTAGGAGACATAAAACTTAGAAGAAATTTAAAAAATCACTTAGAAGCAATAAATTTTTTTTTTCATTCCTCTTTATGGTTTTCTATATATGTGTGTATGTTATAAAATTATGACAATAAACTTTGTATATTGCTTTTTTTTAACTTCACGTTACAACATAAGTATTTCTAAGCAGAATTACTTCTAATTGTTTTTGATACGTTTGCACATATTATTTTATACATAATTTTAAATGAAGGTATAACTGACCATTGACATTTTTCCGGTGGTGATTATTTAAAAAATGACTTCCTTTTTATTTAACATTTAATTTTTTATTATTATATTATTATCGTCTACACTATTATTAATATTATAATGAACATCTTGGCTATAAAGATGTTTTCATATTTTAAATTATGTCTTCAGTATGGTTCCCTACATATGAATTTCTGGCTAGGACTTCGAGCACCATGATTCAAGAAATGGTACTTGGCTAACAGAATACGATTCACTCCAACATGAGGCTATGCTACAAAAGAATGAATATTGTGTCTGAAGCCAGGTTGTGACCTGTCTCTGTGTGACTGTGAATAAGTCACTAACCTCTGTATACCTGTTTCCTTATCTATAAAACTCCTGTAAGGTTGCTATGAAGTTTAAAATAGCTGATGTCTAGAAAGTGCTTAGAGTGATGTCTGGCATATAGTAAACAATATACTATTATCCATCACCGTTATGTTTTTTTTTTTGAGACACAGTCTCATTTTGTTGCCCTGGGTAGAGTGCTGTGGTGTTACAGCTCATAGCAACCTCAAACTCTTGGGCTTAAGAGATTCTCTTGCCTCAGCCTCCCAAGTAGCTGGGACTACAGGTGCCTGCCACAAAGCCTGACCAGGGTCTTGCTCATGCTCAGGCTGGTCTCAAACCTGTGAGTTAAGGCAATCCACCCACCTTGGCCTCCCAGAGTTCTAGGATTACAGGCATAGGCCATGGCACCTGGCCCCCATTACTAATATCAAGCGGTAGGAAGTCATCGTCTTCCAATTGAATCTTTCTGGGAGCCTGGTTCTGATAGATAAAACGTGAGAAAGCTGTACTAGAGTTGGGGGAACTACAGAAGCCTCAACTTATGGAGGTAAGGATATTACCGTTTCTGAAGTCTTTTAATATTGATACCCACCCCCTATCATTTCTATAAGGTATAGGGCATATTAGGTCTATTTAACAGGTAAAGGTAGCTGAAGCGTAGAGTTACGAAGTGACTGACCAAAGCTCCATAGTTACTAAGTACTTGGAAGAGCCAAGTCCTGACTTCAAATATTCTACTTTTAACAGTGATGACAGTGAAAAAATCAAGGTCTAGGTAAGTTGGATATTAATTAACTTATATACATTCTGGAATAAATGAGTAAAAGAGAAAGGTACTTTTAGGAAGTATTTCTGTTTACTTATAAAAGTAGGAAATGTTGAAGTTAAAAGTAAATTTCCCAAGTGGCACCTGTGGCTGAAAGGAGTAGGGCACCAGCTCCATATACCACAGGTGGCGGGTTCAAACCCAGCCCTGGCCAAAAACTGCAAAAAACAAACAAACAAACAAAAAACAAAAAAGTAAATTTCCCAAAGGATAAATTCCTGAAGAAACTTCACCCATGATATGGCTTCCAATCAAAGCACTTCAATGGCAAAATTAATTCTAAGTCCTTTATTTGATAGGCACATCATGGAATTGGTTTACCATGAGTCATCTCTACTCTAATCTTTTATAGCAGAAGTTGGTGCCCCCGGCTTACACAGGTCATGAAGAATTATTCATTCCTGATGTGTTTTATGTTAAATTACATACAGACCAAAGAACCTTTACTAATTGCCATGACTTTGAAACTTTGTATCTTTTGGGGAGAATCAGCAAATAGGAAAAGCATACTAGTAATTTAATTCATTAATTTATTTCCTTGACATTCACCGAGCATTTTCTAGAGAGGAAAGCACAGCAAAAGAACTACAGACGCCCGGTGTGGAAACTGGGCAGTGAGTTAGTGCATCCTACCGGATTATGCACTGCAGAGCCTATGATGGGTAACACAGCACTGGTTCTATGCCTCATTCTCTTCATGCAAGAACTTAAACATTGGTTTGGGGCGGGCGGACATAAAGTTTTCATTTGGTTTCATTTTCCTGAAACCCACTTAATAGCGATGTGACCTTTACAGCCCTGAAATGCTCCCCCGCATGGCCTCTGAGAGGCCCATCATCCATCTGTGTTGTATTAGAAGGGAAGACCAATGTTTCTGAGCTTCCCATTCATAGGGACTTAGTTTTCAACAGAAAGGGAAGATTTAAACAAAAGACCTCTTGTAAGGAAAACCTTTTCTCCTTTATTGTTGGATACTGTAAAAATATAAACTTTTCCTTCCATTGGTATCATTGCACTCCCACTTTTAATAAAAGAAAACAAAATAGAAAATTTAAATAGTCCTGTATCTATTAAATAAATTGAATTAGTAATGAAAAACCTTCCCATAAAGAAAAAGAAATAAGACATGACTTGATGAATTAACATTTTACTTTCAGAGACTGGTTTGTGTATTTTGGCAGTTAAATCAGATTCTGCTAAACTCTGAAACAAAATTATGGTCCACATAATGATGGCTAAATGGAGACGCGGAGATTCCCTGAATGGAAGACGCTGATGGTGGCACCTTCACAGCATCTGGAATGAGTGAGTAAAAAACAGAGGTAATTTTAGGAAGTATTCTGTTTACTTATAAAAGTAGAAAATGTTGAATTTAAAAGTATATTTTCCAAAGGATAAATTCCTGAAGAAACTTCATCTATGATATGGCTTCCAACCGAAGCACTTCAATGGTAAAATTAATTCTCTCTAAGTCCTTTATTTGATAGCCACATCATGGAATTGGTGTTGTAGTCCAATTGGTGTAAGTCCTTTATTTGACAGCCACATCATGGAATTGGTGTTGTAGAACTTAAAAATTGGTTTGGGGCGGGGGTGTGGACAGAAAGTGGACTCAGCTTCACAGACTCAGCTTTCACATGGCTAAAATGGTCAACGAAATGGTCAATGACCATTTTGTTTCATTTGTTCACTTTAATGTGTGAAGATGTAGTTTAAATATCCTCAGGAAAAGTGTGGGACACAAGAAAAAGTAGTAAATAGAAAGTTGTCATCTTGAACTGTGACTGAGTCTTTGAATTCCGAACCTTTACTATACATGAGATTCCGGGAAGGGCCGGGTTTGGCTGCTCTGGCGGACTTCAAAAGAGCCAACTTCTGCATCATCCACTCACCTTAACGTCTTCTATACTGAAGACATTCACATTTTTAATTTTTTTTTTTTTTTGAGACAGTCTCACTTGCTCACCCTGGGTAGAGTGCTGTGGCATCAGCCCACCTCACAGCAACCTCAAACTCCTGGGCTCAAGTGATCCTCCTGCCTCAACCTCCCAAGTAGCTGGGACTACAGGTGCCCATCACAATCCTTAGCTAATTTTTCCATTTTCAGTAGAGATGGAGGTCTTGCTCTTGCTCAGGCTGGTCTTGAACTCCTGAGCTCAAGCGATCCTCCCATCATGGCCTCCCAGAGTGTTAGGATTACAGACATTTGCCACTCTGCCTGGCCATATTGTATGTCTTTTATCTGTCACAATAGATCATGAAATCAAAATGTCTAAAATTGAAATTTTCATTTCCTCCTGCACATTCCTATATTCTTGACAAAAGCATTTTCATTATTCTAATTGCCGGAGTTTAGAAACATAGGCCCTGCCCCAGGCATCTCCTTTTTAGCCAAGTTCTAGCCAGTGGTTAGGACGGTAGATTATACTTGTATCTATAGATCCTTGACCTTTGCTGGGAATATATTCCTATGACTTCCAGAACCTGTAGATATTCAAATGTTATTATGACATATTTTTGTCCCATATAATGTAGCAAAATTTAAGTTTATGCTACAAAGGCAATTAAAGAAAATAAAAAGCTGCACTGAGGGGAAAAAGTTTGAGCCATCAGCTGATCTCACTCACTGTCTAAATGATTCCTTCCAATATAGTGTGCCTGAGTCCAGTTACAAACTTAGCCAAATAGTACATTACAGGGGACCCTTGCGGACTACGCTTTCTGGGGTTGGTTAAGTAGTATGGCCCTGAAGGGTTATAAAGTTTATTAATTTTGCTAGGCCATCAAGACAAAAGCATTTCATGAAATGACGCCAGCCAGTGCCCCAGCCAGTACAAGAACAGTTCAACCAGGGAGGCCTTAGTCTGTGGTGTGAGGATGTGTACATGAATCACATGATTTGTAACAGAAAAGGAAATAGAATGTGAAAAACACCAGGAGTAAGCGCAAACATTCATGGGAAGGGTATAATAAAGTTGTTTCAAGTTTTCATTCATATCAGTTCTTTTAACGGAGAAATTACATGCAAGAGGCACATTGGTGACAATGGGATTTCAAATGTCTCGTCTATGGGTAGTAAGGATCTATGGAATCTTGACATCATAACTCTTTAAGGATGCTCACAAATATTAAGATCTATAATGTTTAAAAATGAATGTCAGTGCCTGAATGCATGTAGTTCTCCTTGATTTGGGGGGGAGGTCCTCTTTTGTATTGTTGATGAAAACTCTCAGCATGTCCTGCAAACTCATATTTCTGATATGTATCAATCTTGACATGAAACAACTAAATTAATCCTTGACGCTTCCTTTAGGCTCAAAACAATTGTAGATGTTTATTTTTCCTTTCTGGAAATTGAATTTAGCCCATCAGCACATTTCATAAAGATCAGCAGATGGTAATTGCTTCCCGTCTGAGTTGGGTTGGGTTTGAACCAGTGACCTTTGAGGTGAAATCTTTTTTTTCATTCTCATTTGCCTGGTTAAAATCTCAAAGTTGCTAAAAGTTCTGTGAGTTGTTTTGTTCATTAAACTTGTGTCCAAACATAAAATAATTTTATAGGGCAGCTTTGCTAAGTGTCCTTTTATTCTTGATGTTTTAGAATAGTTTTTTTTTTTTAAGAGCAAGGTTTCAGGAAGAATGAGTTTTTAAATATTATGCAAAGTGGTAGGAGGAGGAATAGATTCTTTCCATCTTGATATTTTATTTAAGCACTGTTCTCCGTAAACCATGAACTTTTATTGCACAGGGAACCAAGTTTCCTAAATGAAGTATGGAATAGCTCCAATGAAATTTACTGAGAATTTCAGGCCACTATGAAGTCTCAGTGTGGAAACAGAGATTTTCTAAAAATGGAAATAAGAGAAAACTAGTGTGGTGGTGGTCTTTAAGTATTTTTCCTTTGGCCTTGAGCACTTCCCAGGGGAATAAAGAAAAACAAACACAAGAAGACATTTTCTATGGCCTGTCAATATAGATATCAAAAGCTTGATTGATTTTTGCAGGGATCAGTGAGGTCATGTGTAAAAGGCTGATGGATTTCTAGACCTTGTTGCTTCAAACATTACGTAAACCAGGTTACAGCCTTCCCCAGAAGCTGTAGCCGGGTACAATTCAAGGTCTCTGTAATTAACTCATGACCTGACACTCTTTCTGGTGGAAAATTGTGTTTTTCCTTTTCTCAGTGAAAAAGTACTCTGGGATGACCAACGTGGGTAGATCCATTTAGCAATAAGGTCTTCTCGATCTGCTCTGTCCTACACCGACCGCCAGCAATACCGACTCACGGCATTAACTCTGGCGGGGTTTCCTCACGGCACCTTTCCATCCAACTAGAGTCGTCCCTGAGTCTTGTTTCTTCACTTCCCCTCCTCTCCAGAACTCACACCGCTCCAGGGGTCCTGCTACTCGCTCAATCCATCAGAAGTTTGGCCGACTCTACTTCTAGTCCACATTCTGGCTGGCTAACCTGTCTCTATTTCTACTATCATCGCCTTTGTTCAGGCCAAGGGTATTTGCCCTTGTTTGTCCCCTGCACTGCTGCTGTACTTTCTAACTGAAATCTCTGTTTCTACCCTGTTTTTGCAATCTATACTTCACACAGCACTGGTCATCCTTAAAAAAAAAAAAAAGTACATCCAATTCTGTCTCTCTTCTGCTTCCCAGCCCTTTTAGCTTAAAACCCAAATTCCTTAACCTGAATGATTTCTATCTTGCATCAATCTGGGCCTCTTTTCTCCTGGATCACTGTGCTCTAGCCACTCTGGTCTTTTTTATTTTTATATTTTGATTTTCCCCAAACACTCAGGATTTCTCTCTGCTGGGGAAGATCCTTCTTCTCTTCTCCCACCCCTGTCTCCCTGCCTCAGATTTTTTCTGTATGGCCCCTTCTTGCCATTCAGATCTTGAGTCAAGTGTTACAGCTCCAAATGTCTTCCCCTGACCACCCAGTATAAAATAGCCACCAAGCCACTCTGATTCTGTTTCAATCTTTTGCATAGCAATTAATGCCATATATTTTTGGTTGATCTATGTATCTAATTTATCATACATCTATTTATTTTCTTCCTTCACAGGAATGTAGTATAAGCTCCACAAGAGCATGAATCTGTCTTTAAGGCTAAGTCACTAGAACTATGAACTTGGCACATAGTAACTGCTCAGTAAATGTTTGTTTAATACATGAATACCCTGGGCGGAGCCTGTGGCTCAAAGGAGTGGGGCGCTGGCCCCATGTACTGGAGGTGGTGGGTTCAAACCCGGCCCTGGCCAAAAAGTGCAAAAAAAATAAATAAAATAAATAAATGAATACACTGACAGTATCTAGGCTAGTCATTATTTATCAGGGCTAAAAAATAGGTTCACTCATTTTTCTGTTAGAACCAAATAATGCTGTTGTTGCATTTTTTTCAAAGTATCTTCATTGTTATCTTTTTTTTCTTTGTTCCCACTGTGTACCTTTATACAACCCCTTGTCACTTCCAGCCTGGAACATGTCATCAGCTTCCTTCTTTGATGATATAATGTTAGGATCTCAATTCTTCAATAGATCCTGCTTCATGTCGTATTCATTCTTTATAGGAAGGCTTTAATTTGGGCTGGGCGTGGTGGCTCATGCCTGTAATCCCAGCACTTGGGAGGCTGAGGCGGGTAGACTGCCTGAGCTCACAAGTTCAAGACCAACCTAAGCAAGAGCAAGACCCCCGTCTCTAAACAATAGCTGGGGGTGTGGCTGGCATCTGTAGTGCCAGCTACTTGGGAGACTGAGGCAAGAGAACCCCTTAAGGCCAAGAGTTTGAGGTTCCTGTGGGTTATGACTGCTATGGCACTCTCACTGAGGGCAACAAAGTGAGACTCTGTCTCAAAAAAAGGAAAAAAATAGAATTTAGTTTGTCAAATTCCTTAATAAAAAAGGAATTTATTAAAATTATGAAAAAATTGACATTTAAAAAGATCAAGGAAGAAAACCATTTAACCAATACTCTAATAGGGCTGTGGCTCCTCTTGTAATATTTCCATTCCAATCTATCCATACGTGGTATATTTTTACATGGTTGTGACATCTACGCACACAGTTTTGTTTTGTACATCTGCAGTTAATATCTCACAAGTGGTTTTCTGTTACGCTATAGTTTTCCTATTCCATTTGCTATGGTCACATAATGCTTTAGTGCCTATGTGCCATATTTACACATCCAAGAAGAGGAGAATGGCTTGATTGTTTACAGTTTTTCTTAATATAATATGGCTACAAATGTTGTTGTATGAGTGGTTTTCTTCTTTACAATTATATCTTTTGGAGAAATTCCACATGTTAGAGTTAAAGGCCCAAATACCCATGGCTTTGTCCCTGAGGCTCCCATGCCAGTAGGCCCTGGAGCCCTGCCCCTGTGGCTCTGCCCCCAAGCTCCCACCCACCACTTGACAAGAACCATCCCATGGTTCAATGCTTTGCCAGATAGGTAGAAACCTTCAGCCACCATCGTGCCTGGATTTGAATGGAGTGAATACCTGCAGCCTTGACACCTATGACTGCTGCCTACATAGCCTTGCCAGCTGCCGCTGACACCCCCATACATTCATGACCCCTGCAACGTGCCTAGATTGGGTCTCTTCTTTTGTAAAATTTTGGTTAATTTAGCGGTTGTATTTCGGTTGTCATTTGTAGTCGTATTTCTTAATTTTGAGTTGTAAAGTTAAATGTGTTTCCATATGTTTATTTTTGATTAGTATTTTTCCCTCGTATGAATCCGCTGTTCACATCTTTTGTCTATTTATTAATAGAAGTTTGGGGGTTATTAGATATTCATGTTACCCCTTTCTTGAATTAAATTTTTGCCACGTTTGTCTGCTCCTGTGTTTTCTCTAATGCGGCCCCATGTTCGCTCCCAGCCCTGTTGACGAGGGCTCTACAGCAGCTGAGACCCACTGCGTGGGGTCGCCTGCACCAGGTAGGCAGCTCGAGTCTTATTCTTCCTGCTGCGCATGTTGTGATCTTGTCTCATTTGATTTACGTGAAGTGATTTTTCTCTTTATTTTTTGAGTCTTTTTATATCCACCAAGTCCAGTTAATAAAGTCATGCCTGACTCCCTCTCTCTCCTTCTATAATCACTTGTAGCACTATAGTAGCACTTACAGTGATAAAATCCTAGATTTGGGACTTAGAAAACGTGTCTAACAAAGAGCTGTATAACCAAAATTGATAGTACTCTCACTTCCTTTTTCAATAGCCTTTAATGGTGGCTCATCCATATTTGTCTCCCAGAGATTTAGGCTAACCACAATCAGGGGAGAGCGCGTGAAGGGGTTGGCAGAAGGTGCTCCATGCAAAGGGAGCACTTAGGCTTTTATTGTTTCATACTATGATCGTCATGATAGTGTCATTTACCCAAGGTCACAGAACCAATACATCTGTGTCACAATTTATACAGTCCATTTAATGTAGTAATTTCATATTTCTAATAGGTAAAACCAAAATTTTTCCTCTGGCAAATTAATATAGATCACTGGGCTGATGTGGTGAGCCAATAATGGTGCATATATACGGTAGATGGAATTACATGCTTTTTCACCACTCCACTCTTCCCGCATCCTAACTTAGGTTTAACATTGGACTTAATTTTGCCTTCTTATACATGATGGAAACATTCCCTCACCCATTTTAAAAAATATATAGTATCTGTCTGTAATCCTAGCACTCTGGCAGGCTGAGGTGAGTGGATAGCCTGAGCTCAGGAGTACAATACCAGCCTGAGCAAGTGAGCAAGACTCTGTCTCTTCTAAAAAAATACAAACAAAAAACTAGTTGGGCGTTGTGGCTGGAGCCTGTAGTCCCAGCTACTCAGGGAGCTGAGACAAGGGGATCACTTGAGCCCAAGGGTTGGAGGTTGGGTCAAGACTCCATGGCACTCTACCCAGGGTAACAGAGTGAGACTCTGTCTTAAAAAATATCAATCAATAAAGTATAAAATATCAATCATTCCTTGGAATATTTAATTGTAATCATCAGTGATCTGCAACCAAGACCCTTTGTTAGGTTTGTCAGCTGCGGTTTCTTTACCTGGTCTTTGCGTGTCATGATTTCCAGAGTGTCTTTGTCCTCTTTGTCATCTTCCTCTGGATATTCATTATCTCTCTCTCATTTACATGACATCTTTAAAGAGTAGAACCCCCAAATGAGGAACTATTCTGGGCTCAGTTGGAGCAGAACATGAAATTGGTCTTTCCTCTAAAAGTCCTACAGTTTGAGACAGTTCAATAAACAATAGTTGGCACTTTTAAGCACCGTGCTAGACTCTGTCACGTACACACATTTCACACCTTACTTCTCTTGCCCACTTCACAATGCAGGCACTGTGGCAGTAATCACATAACGATGGTATTTCCCCCATCCGCCTCCATGTTGTCCGCAGGGCTGAGCTGTACAAGCTGCTCAGTAAATACTTTCTGATGGAAAGTATTACTTTTTGAGGAATACTCATTCCTCTGAAACTGTTGAGAGCTCTTTTAGAAATTGTTCAAAGCAGACTGACCGAGGACTGCACATTGCTTTCCTCGCATAGGTGGGCGTCCAAAAGGATGGACCCTGCTTTCCCAAGAATAGAACAAGAAAAGGAAGGGGAGTATGGAAGGGAATTGAGCAAAAGGCAAGTGAATAAAAACGGGCCATTTTAAACATAGCCTTTGACTTCCGGATT
This sequence comes from Perodicticus potto, assembly GCA_963574655.1. Taxonomy (NCBI): domain Eukaryota; kingdom Metazoa; phylum Chordata; class Mammalia; order Primates; family Lorisidae; genus Perodicticus; species Perodicticus potto. Next base: position 28,879 of record CAUYRH010055312.1, on the reverse strand, counting down.
TCAAAGGCCAATCTTTTAAAAAGGACTTAACACACCGTAAAAAATAAAAATTTCCTGAAAATGACCAAAGTCAGCTTTATTCATGGAAAAGTTTCTTTTTTCTTAGTACTTCCCATTGTTGATATTATATCTTACAGTTTATACTTATCTTACCAACAGCATAGAGGAGGAAAACTTAAATGACTGTATCTACAGCACTGTGGCAAAGGGTAAATAAAATGCCAGTGATGAGAGGCACGTGGAAAATCTTAAGGTAGTGAAGGCCATGGTCACCTGGCCTAGCCCTCTCGCTGAACATTTGAAATTTGAGTCCCAGAGAAGTAAAATGACTTAACATAGATCATACAAGTAGTGAGAATGGGTAGGAATAATTTAGGCTGCAAATATCCTGACTTCCTATAATGCTTTCTGATACTGTATTTACAGTTTTCCATTTATTATATAATTTCTTATTTCACAATAAAGGATGTATCATTAATGAAAAACAATTTAAAATTCATTAATATCTCATTGTTAAAAATTTTCCAGCTATGAATGCCAAGAATATCTCAAGGCCGTTTTCAGAACAGGTTAATAATGTGCTTTGAGGGTTCCTAGGGTCACTTGACCTTCACCATTGTATCTCAGGAGACAGATAAAGTTGCTACTAATGGCTTGTAAAACACAAGCGGCCGTTGCTGAATAATTTATAACCTTAATTGGAAAGTGAGTCCTCAATAAATTTTGTAATAATTTGCGAGATTTTTACTAGTTAGAAAGCACCCAGATACAACTGGGTGAACATTTAGAGAATAATCATCTGTTTCACATGTTTATAGAAATTTGGAGTAGATGATTGTCTCTTAGTCTGAACTGCTGGGTTGTATTTTTCAAAACTGGATCACTGGACTAGTCATCTGTCCATGATATTAACTTCTTCTCAGCTTGCAAATTAGATTATATAGTAATCGGGTCAATTATGGATGTTTTAACAGAAGAAACAAAAAAAAGTACGAAACAGTGTTTGGATTTTTGAGAAAGTTAGACCTAGTTGTTGTGTAAACATTATTTTATTTGGTCTCTAATATGAATGCCAGAAGTTTTCCATTTTAAAATTAAAATTGAATAAATGAAGAACAAAAGAACTAGTTTTTCACAGATTTTATGATGCCTTTCGGCCTCTCTTTCTGGACACCAGTTAGTGGTCTGAGGTAGTTGGAGGAGAGAGAGTGGACTGGGATACAGTCTCTCTCTCTCTCTCTCTGCTCTTGACACTAAATCCGTAGCCTAACCTTGTACCACTCATGTACATCCCCTGTCCAGGCCCACTTTTCTCATCATTAAGCAGGGTGTGAGCTCCAGCATTTGGGGGATCTCTGAGCCAGCAGAGAAGCCAGCTCCTTTCAGACAGGCAGGTACTCAGAGCCTGAACCTCAAACGTCTGGATGCTCTGACTCCGAATCCTGAGGCACAGTTGCCTGTGGGGAGCTGGGATCCTCTTCCTCTTGGCCTTAGAGGAAGGGAGGATAGTCTGAGTCCACTGGCCCTTCGGTTTTCTCTTGTGTCTCAATGTCTTGGTCCTTTAGATGCCAGAGCATGGGGGACTGTCATTGTGATTTTTTCTCATATCCCAAAAGAGAAAATATATTTTATTCCTTGGTTAATCACTGAGTAACAGACTGGAGATAGAAATATCAAAGTTGAGCATTTTTTTCCCCCTCAGAGCTACTGATTTGTGCTTTACATTATCCTTAAGGCAAAATTTTAAGCTAAATTGAAGGAAAGAACTAGCTTTTTATTTTCTCATTGTGGTTTTGTAATTTCCTTTTGCTGGTTTTCTATAGCTAAGGGCTGCCATTGTTTCAGCATCTTTCTTCAGGTTGATTTATTAGACAGAGAAAACCTTGCTCCTCCACTCACACCCCCTACCCCCCCAATATCCACACTTTACACTGTTAGAAGACCTTGAACACTCTTCACTGATGGCTGGAAAAAAGAGAATGTTTTTTGGCATATTGTTAGCAACTAATTAGAACAGACTTTGTTTTTAGTCATGGAAAGGCACTAGAAATTTATGTTGCAACTTTTATTTGAAGTTACATATTCTAGAAAGTGCAGCATTGCTCTAAAGCAGATGTTACTGGAAGGAAACAGCTTTGTGCGGCTATGAGTACATCCAGCCATTCAGGACTGCATTAGATAGAGATCCATGTAAGCTGCTTTGCCTTCCTGCCTGTAGCAGTGGCAGGTGCTAATAATAAAGTCAAATGTGCCTTGGGTGTGAGCCAAGGTAAAGGGGGCTGGGAGGAGAGGGACATGGGGAGATGATGGGATGGAAGTTGGAGTCCCAGGACCATACTGGTTGAGAAAAACTGTATTGTCTACTAGAGTTATTATAACAGAATACCACAGACTGGATGGCTTGAACACCAGAAATTTGTTTTGTTACAGTTCTGGAGACTGGAAGTCCAAGATCAAGGTGCCAGCAGAGTTGGTTTCTGGCAAGGCCTTTCTTGGCTTGCAGAGGCCTGCCTTCTCACTGTGTCCTCACGTGGCCTTTCCTCTGAATGTGTGATATATAAATATATGGAGCGAGAGTAAGAGCAAGAGAGACCTGGTGTCTTTTCCTGTTCTTCTTAGGAAACTAGTTCTATTGGATTAAGGCACTGTCTTTGTTGTCTCATTTAACTTTAATTACCTTCTTAAAGACCTTATCTCTGAATACAGTTGCACTGGGGGTTATGGAATCAAACATATCAATATTTCAAACTGAGGGGGGAACAACTGAGCCCATAGTAAGGACCTACACATTAGTCTAGTGTCACACAGCCTTCAGAAAGCTCAGGAAAATCTTTAGGAGTGGAAAAATCCTGTATAATTTAGAAATCTCCAAATCTTTCCTGACACCTACAAGTCAGAAAGAAGGCAAGGGGCTCACCGCATGACCATCTCAGTGGAGGTAAGCATTCTAGAGTAACCACTCAGCGTGTGCTGACCCATTCATCCAGTTCATCGTGTTGCTTTCCTTCTATATGCCCCAAATTTGGGACACATGTTAATTTCAAATGAGGCCTTTTCATTGACACCAAACTTTGTAGGTGACTGATCACCTCATTGAGGGTAAGGTTGAGATTTAGTAATTCATTTTAGAAGTAGGTGGTGGGAAATTAATGTCTCTTTTAGAATATGTGGCAGCTAATTTATAGGAATCATTATCACCCACTGAGCATATACGTCAAGGTCACCTACAGCCAAGATGTTAGATGCCACTAATCAGTCTTTTGACATCTGGGAGATGAAGACAGTCAATCTATATTTGATGATGACTACTTCAGATATACAAGGCAAGGCTTTTGTGTTTTCATCTAGATTTTTAAAATTTTCCTAAAATGAGGCTGTAAAAGTGCCTGTTTCAGAAATAATAAAGCCCTGTTTATATGATATTCATTGCACAGCCTTCAATGATCTTTTGAAGCAAACTTATTTCTAGAGGTTGAACATTTTCTCATAAAAATACTCTAAGAAATAAAACTTTGGTCAAGCATTAATTCTTTGATTTGACAAATATTTATTGAGTGCCTGTTGTGTGTCAGGCACTGTGCCTAATGCTGACAAGATCAGACAGATAATTTGCTTATTCTTGGAGCTTATGTCCTCTTATGGAAATAAACATTGAGCAAACAAATAAATACACAAAAGACAGATGCAACAATAGTTAGTGCTGTGCAGATAATTAAAACAGGGTGGCCAAAGCATGTCTTAAATGGTTAAGGTGCCAACTATGTACCAATCAGGGGAACAGTGTGGTAGGCAAGGGGCCCAGCAGGTGAACAGTTTCCACAGCTGGAACAGGCCTGATGTGCTTAAAGAGTTGAAAGGAGGACATTGTTGCTGGGCACAGAGGGTGAGAGGAGAAAGTGGTATAAAAGGAGAAGTTTAGCTATAGCCTTGGAACCAGACTCTCTAGGACTTTGGAGAAGTGAAGAGCTCAAATTTTGATTAAAAAAACACTTGATGTTTTTGAAATACCACTTTATCTTCTGGGAGGAGAATGGAGAAGAGAAGAATGAGAGCAGAAGTTGCAAGACATGTTGAATTTTTGGCGATGAACTAGGCTAAAGATGGAAATGATCTACATTGGGGTGGAGGCATTAAGGACTGAGAGAAAGTCCAAGATTAATTTACATTTGGGTTATGTGTGGATGAATGGTGGCATCTTTAACTGAGCTAAAGAAGTCAGAGAGGACGGAGGTTTAGGGGGGGTTAGGTAGAAAATGGAAACCAAGATTTATGTTTTTCTTTATAGAAGTCATTCCTTCCTATATTCTGCCACAAACTTTGATGTTTAAAAACAATTCTGAATTGTCATTTTCTCTTGCTTTTCGAAACAACTTAAATTACTTTGCTATGCTCAGGTGTTTTATCCTCCTTGTAAATTTTAAGATCATTTTATCCAAATATATCTTGTCCCTCCCATCAATATAAAATGATAAATGAACTCCATTGAGAGCTCATCGAAAATTCAATTAGAATGATATTGACTTCATTTATTAGTTTTGGAAAATTAATCTTTTTAATATGTCATCTTCCCCTTCATGAACATGAACATGAACATGGTGTATCTTTCCCTATGTTCAAATTTTATGTCCTGAAAAAAGGTGAATGACAAGAGATAATCAGTCACCAGATTATCTCAGATAGATGGAAAAGTTTTAGATGGAAAAAAGGCAATGACAACAACATAACCCAGGTGTAACTGTGAGGGGAAAGTGCCAGGACCTTCTGGATTCTATGGGTAAAAGTTGCAGAGCAGAACAAGAAGGGGTAAGATTTCAACAGAGATCAACCCCCAAGGAATTTGGACTCTCATTGAAGAGGTATCTGAGGGTGTTTATTTTTCCTCCCATCATACCTCTGGCACACTGCAGACTCCAGAATTGTTGGAGAGCTTTTCCAACAGGGTGTGCCTTTGTCCTCCCCAAGTACCTTCAGCCCTTCAGTTTTCCTACCCCTGATCCCCACAAAAACATGTTCCAACACGTGCCCAGATCACAGTGGCCACAGGGGGCCAGTGGGTCCTGGGGAAACTCTTTGACCAGAGAGAGCTTGGCCATTCAGAGATGGCTGCCTCTGGGGACAGGAGTGGGCAGCATGCCAATAGGGTACCTTGGGACAAAGGGGACCAGCAGGCCAGCTCTTCTCCATTCAGACTCTTCTCTTCCTCTCCTCTCCCACTCCTAGCTGCTGGCTTAGTCATGGCATTTCCCATGTGGGTTGGCACCAGTACCCAAAGGGATGATTGAGTCAGAGCTCTCAGGAACAGTTGCTTCCCCTGTGTTGGCATGTCCACCACACCCAGGGAGAGGGAGAGAGAGGCAGAGTGGAGCTACAGAGAATGGGGTTCATACCTCTCCTTTTTAAGGAAAAAGCAGTACTTGAACTGTGAGCTCCCTACCCACCAACACTTCCAGGTGCTACTCGCCTAGCTGCTCCAGCAGAGCAGGGCTTGCCCCAAAGTGGAGAGATGTTGACCCTGCTTGTTTGAGCACCCCATTGTAAACTTGAGACCAGAGTATGCTTCTCCCTGGCATGGTCAGGAATTGAACTTGGGGGACCAGAGGACAGACCCACAGGCCATATCCCCTGCTCCCAGTACTTGGCTGTATCATTTAGGGACATAGAGGAGAGATTAGTGAACTGATCTTGGGAAGTGAAGAAGTCCTTGTGGAGCAGAACTGAAAGGAAGTGTGGCAAGGGTGTGAGCTGCAGTGGACTCATGGAACAGTCCTCTCTCCCCAGGAAGCCTGCACTGTGCAGGGTGGGATTCTGGGCAGGGAAGATCCCAGCCTGCAGCAGCATTGCCGGTAATTGTGGCTAATTTGGGCTGCTGCTTGTGGTCAGAGGCTGGAAGAAGATGCACACAGTAAAGAAAGAGGGAAAAGAAAGAAATTACTTTCCTTTGTCAGACTATGAATCCCAGACTGCCCTGCCGAGCAAGCAGGCTTTTTGGCTTGCTGGGGCCATTTTCACCCCTTCCTGTTGGCTTTTGCTACTGGGCTGGGAGCTGATCCTTGACCTTTGCCTAGACAGTTCTTGTGCCCACTTCTGTGGAGCTAGAAGGCAGGCTCACCTGACTCAATCCCACCCAACCTCACTCTTCTAATTCCCTCGGGTGTGGTAGAGCTCAGGTAGTGACCTGGGAGCTCCAGTGCCCCACCCACCTGAGACATCTAAGTGCTTCTCCTGAATAAGTAGGGCCAGATATAGGTAGGATAGAATCATGGGAGATACCTACCTCCTTCTCAAAGAAAATTTCATCATGTTGCGCTTACAATTTATCATTTAGCTGCAACTACTGTCAGATGGCATTGTCTATCTTGTTTCGTCTATAATTTTCCCAATTCTGCCCAAATCTTAGACTTTCTACAAGTTTTTTTGTGTGTGTGTTTTTGTTTTTTGGTAAATATTTCTGTATGAAACTTCCAGGTATTATCTAAATTTTTTACATGTAAACATGATACGATCTGTAAACTCCCCAAACATCAACAGTTCCTTAATGTCCTTTCAGTGTTCACATTTTCCCACTGGCCCTATCATTTTGCATCTCATTCTCTGGATAATCTAGAATACCACCCATTTTCCAAGGATTTTTCAGGCTTTCTTATCCCTCTACTCTTCTTCTGATCACTTCTCTGTTTGCAACACGCTCCTTTGTCTCTTTCTCAGGTCTTCTCCCAACCTTCAAGATCTAACTGAAACATCAGCGTCTCCCTATTTCAGATAGAAAGTCCTTCTTTTGACTTCTATAGCATCCTTGTGACAAGTATGAACCCCCGTGCCTATAGCCTGATGTGCAAGAAATAACTCTTAATTTCCCTTAAATTAGCTTATTTCCAGCACTGAGCCTGTATCCTAGGGGAGAGGCAGGAAATTCCAGCACAGTCATTATTGGAGTTGTCCTCTCTCCAGTCTCCCAGAAGACAAGGGAGCAGCCTCTTACCTCCCTTCTGCCATAATCTCCCTGATGGCTTCATTGACTTGGGTCCCTTGAGGTTAAGCAGCACTCTCCTTCCAGGTGGCATGTGGGACATAAGGATTCTTGCCAAAGCTAGGAGGCAGATGCCAAGACTCCTGCTCCATTAGCCCAGGAAGCAGCCAGCCCAACTGAGATCATGCTGTGGAGGACAGTCTGGATACCATTTGTCTCTGGGAGCCATAGTCCTCTTTCCCCTTCCCATTCCAGGGGCAATGCCATTCTTTTTTTTGCCCCTAAAGCTCTCTCAATTTCACCTGCCCTTTCTTTTCTTTTATTTCTTTTCAAGAGAATTATTTATTGATTACACATGATAACATGATAATGGTTGATACAAAGTTTCATTCTCATCTACAGTTTTATCTGGTACCATTATTCAATTTAGATATATTGTATAGGATATGCCAACAATCACCTTTATGACCAATAATTTCATGATTTTCCTTAGATGACCCCTTTAAATGGTGAGCTTCAGGTCACAAGGATTACCCTCAGTTCAACCACATGAAAGTTCGTGAAGACAATGGCTTCTCCATCCAAGCAGGTTGTAAATGAATTTCAAATAGAACCTGGCATCACCCTGAAGGAATTCTAGCTTTACGCTTTTGGGAAAGTTTACCAAAAATGGCTTCAGAGTAGACTAACTTTACCCAGTACATTAAAAAGAAAGACACATTTATTCAGCATCATGATCAGACTATTATTATATTTAGCAATCAACAGCATGGATGCAAAAAATAAATCTACATTAAAACCCTTTGTTGGAATGCTTTACTTTCTATAGAACAGAAACTAAAATAACCTATTATATAATTAGTCACAAATAGTCCTAGAGTTTTTGCCTATACACATAAGTATTGTTTAAAACACGTCTTTGTAGCCGCTAGGCGCTGCCACCACTGTGCTTGGCTGAGTTCACTAATCTGTTGTAACCTGTAGCTTCCCTAGAACTTCTCTGGCTCTCCTCTCCTGCTAAGCTTTGTTTCCTAGGAGTAATTGAAACCTTCTGCCACTGCCATAACTACAGCTTCTACACAAGAGCCACCTCGGTTTTATGGTTTGGAAAAGTATTGGCTGCCACCACCATAAGGGCCAGAGCTTCTGCTTCCAAAATTTCCTCCCTTCATGGGTCCAGAATGTGAAGACTGATAGTTGCAATTGCCAAAATCATTGTAGCTTCCACCACCTCCACAATTGATTTCATCATTACCCAATCCATTGTAGCCATCTCCACTGCTACCATATTCACCACCATGACTGCCACCAAAGTCACCACGATCACTGAGGTTTCCTTGTGGCTAAAGTTATTGCTACCAAAACCACCTCCACAACCCACATCAAAGTCTCCAGAACCACTCCAACCTTTGTGGCTGGATGAAGCACTGGCCAGCTCTGGCTTTCCTTATTTCACAGTTGTGGCCATTCACAGCATAGTGTTTCTGAATGACAGTCTTATCCACAGAATCACGGTCATCAAACATTAGAAAAGCAAAGCCCCTCTTCTTTCCACTGCCTCTGCCAGTCATGATTTCAATCACTTCAGTTTTCCCATACTGTTCAAAGTAGTATCTTAAGTGATGTTCTTCAGTATCTTTTTTAATGCTACCAACAAAGATCTTTTTCACAGTTAAATGGGCATCTGGTGGTTGAGACTCTGCTCTGGAGACAGCTTTCTTTGGTTTCACTGCTCTTCTACCCACCTTATGTGGCCTTGCATTCATGACTGCATCTACCTCCTCCATGGTGGCATCTGTACTAACCCAAAGCCCCTGGAGTGCTTGTGTTCGGATCACTCAGTACTGCACAGTCTGTGAGTGTGCCTACTGCCCACAATGGCTCCTCAGACTCTCATCAGTGGTTTCAAAGCTCAACCCTCCAATAAAGAGCGTCCACAGCTGTTCGGGCTGTTTAGGAGACTCTGCCTTAGACATGACAGCAGTGGGAAGAGAGTCTTTAATAATGCCTTCTGGGCAGGGTCCACAGGCAAAAAGGAGTAAGCTAACGAATGTATCTCTTCACTTGCCCTTTAATAATTCTGGCACTATCCCTTCCAACAAATTTTTAAATTACAAAAGGTAACTCTTCTTTCTTTTCTTGCAAAAAAAAAAAAAAAACAAAAGTCCTCCCCAGTTTCATGGTATAAATGATCTGGCTCCATCTATGGGGACAAAGAAGGAAAAACAAAAATAAATTAGTAACAAATCATTTTGCCACTCTTTGTTCCATACAAATGTCTGTGAGCCGTAGATGAGAAGATTGGGGCCTGGGTTCATATTTTCCCAATGAGCTGGTGAAGCTTCCTTTCTGTTAGCTAGGGGAGAGCTTGCAGGAAAGCATTGAAAGGATGGCTGTAAATTCAGCTGACTGCACTCCAGACACTAGATGTGGCCACAGGGTGCACAGGAGCCACCCGGAAGAGAGTGATTTTCTTGATGGCCATTTGGTTCCTTGGGAGTCAAGAGCTGATAGCCCCAAGCACACCACTGCTGTATCAGAGAATGACAATGGGATTAATTAATACTTCACAAATGCATACTGTTTATCCTACCCGTGGTACAGATAAGTTCAGGCCTTCCTTTTCTTTTCATGCTTACCTCTTTATTGAGGCATATGCAATTGCAATCCTATCCTATGAGTGCCAAGATGACACTACTAGGAATAGCCACCATTGACCAAGCACTACTGTGCGCTGGGCACAGCTTTCAGTGTTCACCATTCTGCCCGTTACACATAATGAGGTGGCCAAGTCATGATCTCAGAGTCTGAATCCTTGGAAAGGGAGTTCTGCTCCATATCTTACTAGTTGTGTGATCTTGGTCAATGTAGCCTAACCTCTGTTTGCTCTGAGCTCTGAGTGCTCCTAACCACTCTTCGTCTCTAAAGAGACAATAAAAATGTTACCCAGCTCAGACAGCTGTAACTAAGATTAATTGAGCTAATACTCGTAGGATGCTTAGAAGCCTGGCACATGATATCATGTAAGACAATCATGTAAAATAGGAGGTAGATTTCTATTATTTTATTTTAAAATGGGGCAATTTAACACAGGACAGTTAATTGCTCAGTTCAAATGGCCAATAAATGGCAGGGCAGAACATGGCTTATAACCAAGTTAAGCAATTGAAAATATCATAAGCTAACTACTTTTATTTAAAAAAGCTTTAACCTTTGAGTCATAAAAGTAATTCAATAGTTTTCCTAATAAGGTATTATCATTTTCTTCCTCTGTATGTACTTAACACTTTCTTTCAAATTATTCAATCCCTTTCCATTATTTATAGGAGCTTAAAATGAAGTGAATCTACACTTAATCACAGTTTGTTTATTTCAAGATTTTCTTTTTTGACTAAGTATTCATAAAATAGACTTACTTTTCTTTTTTTTGAGACAGAGTCACTATGTTGCCCTCGGTAGAGTGCTGTGGCATCACAGCTCACAGCAACCTCAAACTCTTGGGCTTAAGCGATTCTCTTGCCTCAGCCTCCCAAGTAGATGGGACTACAGGCACTCACCACAAACCCAGCTGTTTTTTTGTTGTAGTTGTCATTGTTGTTTAGCTGGCTCGGCCAGGTTCGAACCCGCCAGCCTAGGTGTATGCAGCTGGTGCCCTACCCACTGAGCCTCGGGCACTGCCAGTATTTTTTTTTTTTTTTGAGACAGAGTCTCATTTTATCATTCTGAGTAGAGTGCCATGGTGTCATCATCATAGCTCACACCAACCTCAAACTCTTGGGCTTGAGCATTCCTCTTGCTTCACCCTTCCAAGTAGCTGGGACTACAGGCACCCACCATGATGACTGGCTAGTGTTTTTATTTTTAGTAGAGATGGGGTCTCTCTCTTGCTCAGGCTGGTCTCAAACTCCTAAGCTTAAGTGATCCACCCTGCCTTGGCCTCCCAGAGTGCTAGGATTACAAGTGAGCCACCATGCCTGGCCAAATAGACTTACTTTTTTGGAACTAATACAGACCAGGAGGTTTCCAATCTTATCCAAAATATCTCATCCTAGTCATTTGATTTGACCAGTCATTATATTTGGTCTTGCCTTCAGTTTAAGGAGTCCCAAAGCTGCGCCTCCATTCTGTTAAGCACCAACAGTTTCCTTGCAATACTTTCCCCTTGTAGTGGAAGATTAAGAAGTACTGTGATTTTACCAGCCTGTATGATAAACTAGGTGTCTTAGTCTTCTTAGACTGTCATTAAAAATGTCATATTCTGGGTAGCTTAACAACAGACACTTAGTTCTCACAGTTCTGGAGGCTGGAAGTTCTAAAATCAAGGTTTGGTTCCTAACAAGAGCCTTCTGTGTTGCTTGCAGATGGCTGCCTTCTTGTGTCCTCATGGCAGAGAGCGACCTGTCTCTTTGTTTTACTTTTTATAATGCCACTGATTCCATTATAAGAGTCCCACCCTCATAACTTCACTTAACTCTAATTACCTTACTCTAATTGCCTCTCAAAGACCTCATCTTCAAATATCATCACCTGGAAAGTTAAGGCTTCAATATTTAAATTTTGTAGGGACACAGTTTCATCCATAGCACTAAGTCTCAGAAGTTTATCATTTAGAGAATTACTAAGAGCAGTTGGTAGCACTACTGTGTAACACATTCCATTGCAAACTTGTAAAATTTACATTTTAAATAGAAGCTATATGTAAATGGAATGTGTCATTGATCCTAAAAAATCACTTATTTATTTATTTTTAACACATTCTTTTTGGTGCTAGGTACTGAGTATATACTTAGGGACCTGGTGACCCTTGGCCTCATGAAGCTTATTTTGTTATTATCTTACATTGATTTTAACAAAACATTCAGCATTCTTAAAGATACAATATTAATGTAATTGCCTAGTCTGTATTTCAGAGAGACATCTGAGATAGAATTTTCTACATGTTCTGGATCTGCATGATTGCTAAAAGCAGAATCTATCAACATAGTGTGAATTTAAAGACCTGTCTCCTACACGTGCCCAACTTGTTTGAAATGGTGTCACTACGTATTCTTTTTAGGTATTTCTAAACATTGTCAGGGCAGAGCATGTATTATAACCAAGTTAAGGAATTGAAAATGTCATAAACTAACTATTTTTATTAAAAAAACTTTAACCTTCAAGTCATATAAATAATTCAATGATTTTCCTAATAAGGCATTATAATTTTCTTCCTCTGTATATAGTTTACATTGTATTATATGCTTCTTTTATACCTGATAATTGGCTAAATTTGGGAACAGCCAGACAAGCTTCCTGCCCTGTTTATTTGTTTACAAATAAACAAATGAATCAATAATATAATTAAGATTGTGGATAGAGTGGGAAGAAAACAGAATGCAAGGATAGAGTGAGAAATCCGAGAGAACCTCTGCAAAGAAGTAAAATTTAGCAGAAACCTGAAGAATGAAATGAAATCATTTGTCAAGAGCACGGAGAAAGTGTTCTAGGCAGAAGAAATAGAAAGGACAAAGACTTTGATGGAGAAAAAGCAAGAGTTTGTGGGAGTCCAAACTAGAGATGATTATGGTTTGAACTAGGTTAGTAGTGATGAAGAAGAGAAATGGAGGGTATAAGATTTTTACAAATGAGATAAGATTTTAAAGCAGGAAAGTCAGAACTTAATGATTCAGATTTAAGAGTAAGAGATGACTCCTAGGATTTTGGATTGAGAATTGAGGGGTAAAGTGAAGAAGACCTATGTCTATGCAGAAAATCTAAGAGTTCCAGTTAAAGTTGGATAAACCTCCAGACATCCAGTGGGAATGTCATGTTGGCAAATGAATGAATGAATGAGCCTAGAGCCTAGTGTAGAGGTCTGGCTCCAGATAGAAATAAGAGAGTGGTAAGCATACAGGTGATAATTAATGCTTGAGAATTAATAAAATCACCTGAGAGGAGGAAGAAAAGAGATAGTAAAGGGTCGAAGACAGAACTCTGAGGACTAATTTACAAGTGATCGAGAAGAAAAGATGATACCAAATAAGACTGAAAATAAACAGTTACCAAGGAAAGAAATTTTATAAGAGAAGGGAGGGTTAGAGTATTATAGCAGAAATAACTGAATCAATAATTTTAAGACCAAAAAATATCCAAAACTTTGGCAGTTTTAATTAAAAGATAGAGCTAGAAGCCATATTGCAACTAGGAATTTAATTTCTGACAATACAACAGACTAGGTACCAGAAAACTGCTCCCAGTAAAAATAAAAGAAAAAACTTCTGGGTAAAAGAATTTTATAAGGAAACTTTATAATTATATAACTTAACTAGAAACAAAGTAAGATCCTCAGTTATAAAATGAGCAGAGAAGCATGATTTTAGAGAAGTCAGTAAATTGTTTTTAAAAATGCAGGTCTTGGGTCAATGCTGCTTTGGATTTTTGGGAACACCTATTCTAGCCTACAGCTCATCCAGGCTGGGATAATGAATTAGAGACCAGGCACAAAACTGAGACACTGAAATACAATCCCTTCAGAGGGTGAATTTAAAAGAAATTACACCCCCAGAAAGCCGTGATAAGGACACCCTTCTTGGCTTTGATTTTGAATAAAGGGGAAAAATGTCTCTTCTTGAGAATTCCTAACTATAAAATTATCCTTATGTATACTTCAAGAAAGGATTTATGCTATGCCCAAGGAGCTCAGAAAACTTGGAGCTGAAAATTTAAAGTACACTTCAGTTGGGAATATACTTCTCCAAGCCTGGCAGATGTAAATACAATGAAACTCTGGAAAAATGTTTCAAAGAATTCATTCAGATAAACCCCCCAATATATAAATTAACAATTTAAAAAGATTACAATACATTTGAAAAAAATAAGCCACCAGAAGCTGGAAACAATAAACTATAGAATCAGATATAAAAATATTAGAGATATTGGCTATCTTAGAGTCAGATGTACAGATAAATATAATTTTTTAATACACAAAATATGAAATTAAAAATATTAGCACATAATAAGAGTATTAAAAATTACCAAGAATATTAAAAATATTAATTTAAATTTAAAAGAAATTGAGACTAGAAATTCAATATAAATATCAGACCCAACTAAGTAGGAAATTAGCATTCTGGAAGACAAATCTGAAAAAAGAAGAAAAAGCTAGCAATCACAACAATGAAAGAAAGAGGTGAAAATATGAAAGAGATACTAACTGACAGGGAAGACAGAAAGAGATGTTCTACAATACACTTAATTGGCATTCCAGAAAGAAAAAAAAATGACTAATAGAAAATACACAAAAAAATATACCTGATAATTTTTAAGAATTGATGAAAGACATACATCTACATATTTAAGAAGTATAAAATAGCATATTTATCTGAACACAGTTTAGTGAAACCAGATACTATCTAAGACAAAGATTGCAAAAAATATGGAAAACAAATGATGTATATTGACTCTACAAAAAAATAATTTTAAGCTTTTATATGTGGAGTTAAAAAATATAAAAGAGTTAAGATAGAAGTAAATAAATCATGTAAACCAGGAGGAGGGATTAGATTTAAAACATGCTAAAATTTTATATTATTTAAGAGGAAAGAGCAGTTATTTACTATATTTAGATTATATAAGTATATATGTTAAAAACTAAAGTAGTAGGAATAAACCTGAATATATCAGTAACAGTGATTATAAATGAACTAAGCTCTCTAGTAAAATATATAGTCTGGATTTTAAAAAATCCAAATATATGTTGTTCTTAAGATCCTATCTAAGGGGCGAGATGGCTGACACCTATAGTTCTAGCACTCTGGGAGGCTGAGGAAGGTGGATTACCTGAGCTCACAGGTTCGAGATCTTATCTAAAACAAAAGGACTAGAAAAATTTTAAGTAAAACAATGGAGAGCGATGAGCCAATCAAACCAAAAGAAAGTTGGTGTAGTTATATTACAATATGAAGACAAACTAGACTTCAAGTGAAAAGCATTAAAAGGGTTATGAGGTCATAAGTCTTTAACTCTATATAATGATAAAAATTTTAATCACTGGCAGGAGGATTGTGATGTGCTACTCCTGTCCCCCTTCAGGATTAAAGGATTTATTACATTAGTTGGTGGGAATGTCACCAGCAGATAGCCTTCAGCTATCCTGTCCTTAAGAAGATTGGGACCTCCCCACCCTACTTCATAACCTTTCTCCAGGGCAGCTCAAAACAAGTTGGTGTAGTTGATAGATCAACATGGGATACTCCAAAGGGGTCAGTTGAGACATTCCACTAAGACTACATCTTACCTTGACTTCTCTCTTTGGCTAATCCTGCTTCCCTCCATTCCCTTCCACATGGATTGAATGCAACAGCACTCCCTGATAAAACTCCTGCATGTTAATTTGTGTCTCAGACTCGGCTTCCTGGGAAGTCCAACCTGCAACAGGTGGTACCAAAGTGACACAAGAAAGCAAGATCAGGGATGAAATTTTGGAGCCATATTTCTCCCTTTCCTCTGGTCCTGGAGATTCTAAAACTGATGGTATGTGTAGCACAGATAGCTCCTGGCATTGAATAGCAATGATCCATCAATCAATGGGCAAGTGACATGAATGGAACTTTCCCCAAGAAGACAGGTGAATGGCTAACAAACACAGGAAATGCTCATCATCCCTAATCATCAGAGAAATGCAAATCAAAACCACCTGAGATATCACCTAACCCTAGTGAGAGTAGCCCACCTCACAAGGTCCCAAAGTGGCAGATGCTGGTGTGGGTGTGCGACTGTAAAGTAGTACAGCCTCTTTGGAAAGAAGTATGGAGAACCCTCAAAGAGCTAAAAGTAGACCTCCCATTTGACCCCATAATCCCATTAGTAGGTATCTACCCAGAAGAAAAAAATAATTTTACTATAAGGAAATTTACACTCAAATATTTATAGCAGCTCAATTCACAATTTCAAACGTGGAAACAACCCAAGTGCCCATCAACCCATGAATGGATTAATAGACTGTGGTATATGTATATATATCATGGAATACTATTCAGCCATAAAAAAGATGGAGACTTTTCATCTTTTGTGTTTACCTGTGTGGATTTGGAGAACATTCTCCTAAGTAAAGTATCTCAAGAGTGGAAAAGCGAACATCCCATGTACTCAGTACTAATCAGAAAATAGTAGACCTACAAAAACAGGCCCACATGAGAGAAAAACACAAATTTAAGAAGGGGGAATGGGAGGCTCAATTAGTTCCCACCTATCAGGTATACTGTAGGCATATATGACACACTTCCTGGTTGAAGAACTCAACCACAACTCAAACTCTAGACTTTACCTTACAAATGCAAATAATGTAACCCAATTGGGTGTACCCTTATATTGGCCCATAATAAAAAACAATAATAAAAAGTAGTTTCCCTGTGAAGAATTGGTACGCCAATGGAAGGAAAGTTACTGGTCCCTGTCAGGTTCCAGCACTTGATAATTACAGGAAAATAGCAACTATAAAGACAATGGAATATCCTGAACATGAATGACCACTACATGAATGACCACTATCCTGAACATAAATTCAAATGCTGGAAAAAGATCACAAAAGTTGAGAACATCTAACTGGCAATTAAAAACTATGTGCGAGGGCCAGAGGGCCTCCTTGGTACAAGTACATAAAGCAATGCTCAACTCCTACTGTAGAAAGGCAGAGAAAGCCTAACTGTCATGAAAATACCAGAACTCGAAATGAGTTGAACATCCAACCAAAGCAGACTGGATACTCTAGGACCTCAGCACTACAGAGATATGGTGATGGTATGTATTTTTGTGGAGCCCAGTACAATAATGGTTGGCAGGTTTGGAGGGGCAGCCACAGGGCCCTGACCACAGAGAGCTTTGGAGATGGTTAATAGGACAGGCCATCTCTGGGGGCAAATAGATGGGCAGCCAATAGGACATGAGTGAATCTGCACTTCCAAAAGAAATGAAGGGTGAACAATCAGGAGGATGAGGGCAGTCACCCAACAAAGCCCAGCTTCTGGATGTGAGCCAGTTTTTGGACTCAGAACCTATTGAAAGTCAGTTTAAAAGAAGTCAAGAAAAGGTTTATTCATGTTCCGTAATTATATTATGAAACCGCTAGTCAAGAAACATGCTTTTCACTATAATCAGAGCAGAAAAGCCATATTCTTTATTTTTCTTCAAAAGAGCAGTCAGCACATTGTGAATCACTTTCTTGCCCTTTGGGCAGCCTTAAAAGAACATTTCTTTAGGAAACTGTTTCTGAGGTGCCGTCTGGAGGTTTATTTTAGATGTGACCACCTGTGTGAGGTGCAAGGGTTATTTTAAAAGGACTTCTTTCATTTGTCTTTGTGGGAGAGAGCTTACTCCAATCAAAATGACATCACGTTTGTGGGGCACCTGTGAAACTGTGCAGAAGTTGGCTCCAGTACAAAAGACTTTGTTTTCCTTTTTCTTTCCTATGGTAGTTAACTTGATTTCTTCTTTCCATAAATTCTTTAATTAGTTTAATAAAATACACTAAAAACTGTGAGTGCCCTTTTCTATTCGTTGTATTGGGCACATTTGTGTAGTAAAGTTCAATTAACCAAAACATTGCATTTTGTGAAAAAAAGAAAAAGATTTCCGAGCAGCTTTAAAATAGTTAAAAGAGGAGAAATCTTAAAGCAGTAAAGATTTCTTTGATAATTCTCACGTTCACATTAGTTGTTCTTACATAAAACCTCCCCCGGCTTTCTTTAGGCAATAAAGAAGGCATAATCTCTCTTTATTTTTATTTCTGTGGCACGTGAACTTTTACTACTGGGGGTGTTAAGCTAATTTTTTAAAAACCAGAAACAGGAGAAGGGATTCAGTATTAACTGTTGCTGTGCCTTAAGGCTAATCAGATAGCCTGGGATTGCCCCCAATTGATGCAAGATTATGGCCCTTTTCAAGGAAAGCTTGATTTTTTTTTTTGAGACAGAATCTCACACTATGAATAGAAATGGGACAGGAGTTCAGAATTTCAGAATTGATTATGTGGTCAGATTCATCACTGACTCTTCAAATGACTTCGGTCTAATTCTCAATTGTTAAGAGGTAACATTCAACAGCTAGCTTGCTTCATGTCTGTGTCTCTCTTTCTTTCTTTCATTTTTCATTTTTTCCTTCCTTCCTTTTTCCCTTTCTTCCCTTTTTTCTTTCTTTCCCTCCTTCCCTCCCACTTCCCTTCCTCCCTCCCTCCTTTCCTTCTTTCCTTTCCCTCCCTCTCTCCCTTTCTCTCTTTTCTTTCTCTCTGTCTTTCTGTCTTTCAAGTTTCAGTCATTGTTCAGAAGTAAAATTTAACTTCTTTCTTCTTTCCTTCCTTCCCTCCCTTCTTTCCTTCCATTTTCTTAGAGTATGATTTTGCATAGCTGATGCCAACTCTAAGACATTTCTACCCACTAAGACCATTTCCCATGCTAGGTCAATTGTTCTCCAAAATGCGACTACAGGTAGGGTAGGGGTAGAGACCAAGATGAAAAAGGGAGGGAGCAATGAAGACAGGAGAGGGAAGATGGGAAAATCAAGAAATGAAAGAGGAAATAAAGAAGAGAGCAAATAAAATAAGCAAAATAAAAAATGAGAGCAAAGTAAGAAGAGCAGCAATAAAGGGCAAGAGAAGAAGAATTGAGTAATAAGTATTCTGCTTGAAGAACAACAGTGGATGAGAAAATAAATTTTGTCTTTATTTAAGGTTTGATCTTCTCCAACCGGCTGCCACTTCATGTTCAGAATCTGATGTTTTTATAATAGCAACTTTCTTTGAGGTGGAAAACAGACACCTCAATCAATTGCATGGTCAAAGCTAGGATGATGTTGAGAAAGGACATAATAAGTAGAAGCAGGAATGGAATTTGATTTCATGTACCTAAAACATACAGCTTGGGCAGGTCCTTTTTGAGAAAAATAATCCAAAATTCAAAATAAAATACTTATTTACAATGAAAAATGGCAAAATACTTTTTAATGTGCTAACAAGTACTACAAATATCACAAATTCCAGAAAAATAACATATTTATATTTACTAGCTGCCTGAAACACCTCTTTAAGGATATTTTCATCTACTTTTTTTGACTACACACATTTAATTGCACCTTCCTATGCTAACATTTCTGTATGGAGAGTGTTAGACACTAGCATGATTAACTGAAATTTGTTATGGCTATTTATAGTTTAGAAAAGTTACTTTCAGTCTTATAAATTGTCATTGGTAATGTCACTTAAATATTTTTAATTAGTGTATAGCTTATATGTAATGAAGTGTGTACAGAAATATTATTGTTGAGAAATGTATAAGCTTGTAACCCACATCCTTATCAAGATGGAGAACATTTCCAACAAAGATCCCTTGTGTTCTTTCTCAGTCAATCCTAAAACATCCCCCCCCCCACCAAAAGGTAACCAGTATTTTGACTTCATTCATCATAGACTATTTCTGCCTATTTTAGAAATTCTTATAAATGGCCTCTGGGAGGCCCAGGTAGGTGAATTCCTTGAGCTTAGTAGTTCGAGAGCAGCCTGGGTCAGAGCGAGTCCCATCTCTATAACTAGCTGGGCAATGTGACAGGCACCTGTAGTCCCAGCTAAAAGAAAGGCTAAGGCAAGGGAATCATTTGAACCCAACAGTTTGAGGTTGCTGTTTGAGCTGTGATGCCTCGGCACTTTACCAAGGGTGACAAAGTGAGACTATAAGAAAGAAAGGAAGAAAGAAAGAAAGAAAGAAAGAAGGAAGAAAGGAAGGAAGGAAGGAAGGAAGGAAGGAAGGAAGGAAGGAAGGAAGACAGACATTCTTACAAATGGAATGTTAGAGTATATATTCTTATGTCTGGATTCTTTTACTCAGTAGAATATTTTTGAGGTTTATCCACAATATTGCATGAGTCCAATTCTTTTCTTTTTATTGCTGTGTATTATTCCTCTATATAGACACCTCATTATTTGTTTATCCATTCTAGTTTTTGGTATCATTATAGTTACTAGGCATGGTTGCACTACTGAGTGATTTAAAACAATATTTATTTTATTCATGAATCTGCATTTGGAGCAGGGCTTAGTGGGGATGACTTACCTATGCTCCATTCAGCCTCAACTGGGGTGGTTCAAAGTCAGGGGACTGGAGTCTTCTGAAGGCGCTCACACTCCCATATGTAGTGGTTGATTCTTGCAGTGAGATGAGACTTTAGCTGAACTCATTGGCCAGACAACTCAAACAACCTCTTATGTGGCTTTGTTCCTTACAACATGGAAAGAAAGAGCGGCAAACATAAGCCATGCCACCTTCTGTGGCCTAACCTTGGAAGTCACAGCAGCACTTCCAGCATTTCCATAGCATTTGACTCCTGCCCAGGATCAAGGAGAGGAGAAATACAAGGTATGACAATTGAGTTCGCAAACATGCCACCATGTGGTTACGCTGGCAACACTGTACAAGTACAACTTAGTAAGTTTATAACCTTGGTATATCAGTGTCTCACAGCTGCATTCATGTTGACATGTGGCAGTGTCTTGCTGAGTGACATTCATTAATGCTATTGTGTGTTTTTGTGGGCTGTCATGAGAATGACAGAGCTTGAATTAGAGCAGTGAACAAACATTCATAAATTTCTTGTTAAACTTGGTGAATGATGAAGAGAGGTTGGGGCAGTCAGCAATAAGCAAAACTGATGAAAACATTGCAAAATTGCATTGAATCATGCATCCAAATTGTCAGCTGACTGGGGGAAGGATAACAGACCAAGTAAACACTGATAGAGAAACAGTTAAGGAAAATCTTAACTGAAAATCTGGGCCAGGAACTCATGGCTCTTCCATCCTAACAATGCTCACTCGGCACACTCTGTGAGAGAGTTTAAGCCAGTAAACAAATCACTGTATTGGAACATTCTCTCTCCTCACATGATTTGGCCCCCAGTGACTTTTTTATTTATCCAAAGATAAAGGAACTATTGAAAGGAAGACATTTTGATGATATTCAGGACATCAGGGCAATAGTGTGATGACAGCTATGATGGCCATTCCAGAAAAAGAGTTCCAAAATTGCTCTGAAGGGTTAGCTAGGCACTGGTGTCAATGCATAGCTTCCCAAGGGGAGCACCTCAAAGGTGAGTACAGTGATATTCAGCAATGAGGTATGCAGCACCTTCCCTAGGATGAGTTCACGAACTTAATTGTCAGACCTCATAGACTTGTCTTCTTAATGGGAATGGAATTGTGAATACATAATCTGTCCTAGCTATGATGAACAAAGATATCCTGAACATTCTTGTATGAGTCTCTGACACCTAAGAGCCTGGTTCCTATTTTCCTTAATATAACTGCTTATTTGCTAAGAGTGATGATGAATTTTATGTTGATTGACATCAATAAGATGGCCCCACAGGGTATCCAGATTACCCTCTTTCTCTGGTGTGTCTGTGAGGGCGTTTCCACATGAGATCACCAGTTGATGTGGTGGACACAGTAGAGTAGATGGCCCTCCTCAGCGTGGACGGGTGTCATTTTTTTCTGGGGGGCCTGAGTAGAACAAAAGGTGGAGAAGGAGTCATTCTCCCCTTCTTTACTGCCTAACTGCTACCAGAACAGCTTACCTCATCTCCTCCAGCCTGGGCTGGGATTTACACCAGCGGCCAGCAGTGCCAACCTTCTTGGCACCAGGGAGTGGATTTAAAGGTGACAAGTTTTCCCCAGACAGTGGGAGGAGGGTATTACATTCGCATAAGGAGTGAGCAGCCCCATCCCTCATAGGTGCAGTTTGCAGTAGGGTTTGCACCTGTGAGAATTCAGTGCCCCACCTGATCTGACGGGAGGCAGAGAATGGCTGCAGAGATAGGTGACTCTTTGGTCACTTGTGCTCCACTCAGCTCCCGCTGTGCATCCCAATTTCTTACAGGACACAGACTGGTACCAGTCCATGGCCTGGGGGCAGAGTCTGCAGCCATGAGCTCCTCTGGGTCTCAGAACCTCGGACCCAGACTGAGTTACACCACTGGCTTCCCTAGGTCTCCAGCCTCCATAATCATACAAACCACGTCTTCATGATAAATCTCTCTCCCTCCCCCTCTTTCCACATGTATACTGCACATATGTCAGTCTACACAGGTAAGTGTGTATATATACATACACACACCCACATATACATCTAGATTTCCTACTGGTTCTGTTTCTTTGGAGAGCACTGACTACTCCAGGAAGTAATGGATTCCTGTGCCGGTGGCCTGTCCCCGCTGCTGCTGTCCCATCCTCATGCTGCTGTGGCTCTGACCTTCCACAGTTGGCAGCCGACCTGCGTGAGCACCTCTGCACCTCACTCAGCTCTGACTCACTGCGTCTGGGCGGGGTCTTTCCTCCTACCTCCTCCCCTTATGCTCTGACACCCTCCCTGGGACACCCTCGTTATTCTGCTTGGGTTTTGACACTCTGGGACAACACGGAGTTAAGACAATGGTCTTAGCTGATTGCCATTAACATATGTCATTTTTGTGAATTATAGAATGTATGTGACTATACGAACACATTTCTAGATCCCTCCCAGCGCCCTGGAAGGGGCCATGCCATTGTTATAGTTACCCTTAGTGCTATTTATACTCCACTTTGTAAACACTGTTAAAGAGGAAAGCCTGTGACCTGTGGCTTCTGCTTCTCATACTACTTCCGTGACTCATTCATTTTGTGGTGTTTGATTCTGTACATACTTAGGCCATTTATAGACACAGCCATCCCTCGGCCTCTGTTGGGGTTTGGCTCCAGGACCCCTGTGAATACCAAAATCCAGTCCATGATATAAAATAGCTTAGTGTAAAATGGCAGAGGGTTTGCATATAACTTATTCATATCCCCCCTTTTTACTTGTAATACCTTACAATGTAACCGCCATGTAAATAGTTGTTATACTATGTTAGCGGGAGTGGTGAACCTGCGGCCTTAAGGCCACACGAGGCCTTCTAGGTCCTTAAGTGTGGCCTTTTGACTAAATCCAAATGTATGCAGCCTTAAAGGCCACAAGGTCCCAATCCCTGGTTTAGGAAATGATGACAAGAAAAAAAAAATCCTAACAAGTTCCATACAGATGCAGATTTTTAAAAAAAGTACTTTTGATCTGCATTTGGTTGAACTCCTGAACATGAGAGCCGACTGTAACGGCTCTGCCTCCGAGTGTCCTACCATTGTTGATCAAAAACAAATAGTCCTGCTTCTAAAGTTTTTCCAGTTCATCATTTAAACCCTGTGAATGATGTTTACTCATTTTATAAACTAATTCAGCATTTGTTAAACACAAACAGGTTTCTGGTCCTGTGATAGGGCTATAGGGAATTGTGAAAAAATAGATGGCTAAGACTTAGAGTTACCTACACTCTAGACTTAGAGTTAGAAAGCCAAGAGTAATAGTAACTAAAACCTCTAAGGAAATAAGTCAACCGTGCAGAGAGAATATATTACCACATATATATATGTCAGCGTCTTGACAGCGTCCTAACAAAAGAGGTTTTACTGAAGAGAATTTAACATAGTTTTAAAAAAACAGAAGTATGGACAGACTTAGGGGAACAGAAATGTCTGGTTCCTTGGGTCTAGCTCCAGGTGAAGGCGACAAGTCTGGAGGGGCCCAGGGAGGAGAGGGTGTGATGGGAGGGGTGGCTGCACTGTGGACAGGGCTGCCCAGCGGGAACGGCGTCCAGGGGCTGCACCCCCTGCAAAGATCATGGCATTGAAGTAGGAAGAGAGTAGGGGAAGGAATGTCCTGACGCCTTTTTCTACTCCCTGTCCAATATCCCAGAATCCAGAAGGCAGGGGGCCTGGGGATATAGTTTCCAGGGTCTCCCCTTACCCCTGGCATTTAACACTGTAGAAAGTGTGCAGCGCGCCTTTTGGGGGGTGCATGGAAAATAACGAGCCATCACATTTTCTTATTCCTTTTTACCCTGTGTATTACTTTTCTATTGCTGCAGTAACAAGATACCACAAACTTAGTTGCTTAGAATCATATAAACTTGTTGTCTTATGGTTCTTGAGGTTAGAAGTATAACATAGGTCTTACACGGCTAGATCACAGCACAGCTCTGTGTCTACACCTTTTGCATCTTCTGGAGGCCGCAGCGTTCTCAGGCCCAGGGCCTCTTCCTCCATCTTCATAGTGGGCACCATCAGCCTGAGTCCTCGCACGGCTGCATCTCTGGCTCCCTCTTCCACTAGTAGGGACCCTGGGGATTACAGTGAGTGCAGGTGATTCAGAATACTTTCCCTACCTCAATTCCATTTGTAGCCTTAGATCCCCTTCTGCCACACAACCCAGCATATCCACAGGCTCTGAGGAGAGGTGTGGGCATGTTTGAGGGGCCCATTATTCTGCCTACCACACACTGTTAGTTCTAAGATCCTGCTCAGGGACATTGTAATTTTGCTTTTGCCTCATAGCACAGCGGACAAAGTGAAGATTAAGGGTCCGACCGACTGCACCTTGAGGTGTCTCACAGAGCTCTGCTCCTGGTGTTTGCTGTTGAATGAAGCATTGAGGTGTCACTGGTGGGATGAGGATGGCCATAGAGCTACAAGAATTCCACCCGAGCACAGCTTTGGAGTAGAGAATTTATTGACTGTTCATCCAGTTGGAGTTCTTTGATGTTTCAGGACGTCTCAGGTTTTGCTTTAGGTAAAGATCACCTTGTAAGGCACCCCTTCTTCAATAGGTGTCCAGTCTACTTTCCAAGGGAAGGCCCACCTGATAGTGAGTCGTGTGTCCCTGGGCCGAGGGAAGGAAATTTGCCCCAACCACTTCATACTAGGGACTTTCTAGCTTCTTTATCACAGAGTCATTTTAGGACCAAAGCAGATGCCTATTTTGCCCTAATGTTAAATGGACAGTCTAGGGGTGGCCTGTTCATGTATTCCTGACTGACCATCCCTAGGCCGTGCAGCCTCCGTGAGGGCAACTGACTGTTCCAAACTGAAGCTCATCTAACTGGTACATGAGTAATATCACACTGTAACTGTTGAAGGATTCAAAACTTTATGACGGGCACCGCAAAAATCAGCGGTGAAACTTTTAAAGCCCAGGAAGGAAAATTGCAAAGTTGGCACTTTTTTTGTGATTAAGGAAAAGAATTTGTGGACTGTGAAGTTGAGTTTTCCCGACCCGTGCAGGTTCACGATGCTGTAACGGACACATGGTAGATGGAAGATGATTAGTATTTGCTGAATTAAAGTATTAGCCTTTTACTCAGGGATAGGTCTGGTGTAGGAATTATCTCAAGCCTCTAATTATATCATTGTTGGCAAGGTTATGGGGACTCTATAAAGAGGATCTTTTGAACAGATGAGATTTAAGATAAGAGGAACACAAATGGAAGATTAAAGAAAATTAAAGAGTAAGACAAATATGACTCCTTGAGTACCATGGAATAGTAGCTAGACAGTGGACTCTATGACTCTAGTTTGCAGCCCAGGTCTTCCACTTCCTGGTTGCATAATCTTAAAGTGTTAAAAGAAAATAAGTGCCCATGTGTAGTAAGCAGTAGGTCTTAGCTGTTTTGCTATTATTATTGTTATGATTATTGCTTCAAAGAGTAGATTGGAGGTCATGGTTCTCTTGATAGGGAAGCAAGTCTGCTATTACTGAACCCTAGAATTACGGCGACTTATTCCTCTCTGTCCCCCAGTTAAGTCACAGCAGGCCTGGACCAGGCAGCCCTTGACAGTGGATTGAACTCAGGAAAGGCTTGCAGCAGAGAGGTTTCTAGAATTCCCTACCCTGCAGGAATCTTGTTCCCAAGAGAACAAAAGAAAGTAGGTAAACTGAACGTGCTCTATTTATCCTTCTCAGATTTACAGATGGGATGAGTTATTCTGCATCCTCTGAGACGAAGTGAATAATGGCAAAGAGGGGCCAGAAATGTTTGGGGAAAACACCCCTTTCATGGAAACCAGAGGTGTAAAGATGTTCCTCCTCACAGCTGATTCTTCCCATAGGATCCTGCTAGGTCCCTTCCCATTAGAAGTGGCAGAAAACCAATATTAGCATAAGTATAAAATGGAATTTGGAACTCCTAACTGGAAAGAACCAGGCAGCAGGTCTCAGGCGTGAAAGGAGCAGGTATTTAAAAAATAAAACAAGTCATCCTCTTTTCTCTCTCTCTCTTCTTGACTTGTCTTTGTTCATGTTTATTTTCCCCTACTACAGACAATTTTTCTCTGCACGGCAAGGAAGGAGGCCCCTACCAGGCCTTGCTACTTACTGTTTGACATGGAAGCTGAGACCCCTTCTTCTGAACCTTTGAAATGAAGAAGCCTCAACAGATGCTTTTATTTGTCAGTTTGTTACATTTCTTCCTCTGATTCCATTCTTCAGGCAGGAAAATAATCAGGGCCTGTCACCTGCCATCCCTGTGGTCAGAGAATCGAGTTTTGTGATTGGCAGCCCCCCAGGAATCCTTTTAGGTTGGAGACCCTTCAGCTTATTCATGGCCATCTCCTATCTGCTTGCATTGCACCTGCAGCAATACGGGATGAGGGAGCGGATGAAGGAGTGAAGGAATGGATATTACCTCGCCCTCTCTGACTCTCTCACTAGTTTCGAAATTTCTGGCTATTTACTACCTATCTCTCTAGGCTTTACGATGTGTTTTAAAATCTGTTTCTTTTTCTAGATCTTCAATAAATAGCCATAATTCCGGATTTTTTGCGGGGGGGGAATTTGTGGAAATAATGTTTCTAATATGGCTCATAGCTCTTAATAATTAAGAGCGTCACTGAACTCATCATTTGGAAATCTCAAACCCAGGGAGTGATTTGGTTATATAAAGAGACAGAGGAGGCCAATGTGATGGACATTGTTCAGAAGCCGTGGGCTCTTTGAACTTGTACAGATTTGAGTTCCACCAGCTTCTTCGCCTGCTCCTGTTCAAGAATATAGTTTTGTAGTATGGGCTAAAATAATATTCAACCTATTGTTTGGTAAGCAATCGACTATAATGCTTAACTTAAACCCTTTCAAATGCAAATGAAAGATTTTCACTCTCTGCTTTTGACATGAGAGCAGAGCCTAAAATTAAGAATGGCAGGGTAGATAGTTTACTTGGGAAAAAGGTCCTATGGTGCAGGGGTGCAGGGAAGGTAGAATAACATAACAAAAGAGAGAATTTTCTTCAGTGTCCCTAGAAGGGAGAGTCAAAATGTGACTCTTAAAACACATTTTAAAACCTAGAGGGATAGGTAACAAATAGCCTAAAATATCAAAACTGATGAGCGAGTCAGAGATGGCCAGGTAATATCCATTCATTCACTTCATAATATGTCTTTACTATTACATTTAACGACATCATCCATCCTTCGGTCACATTTTGACTCTTCCTGCTAGGGACACGAAGAGATGTGTCTGAGAGATTGTCATCCTCCACTGGCCAAAGCTGGCCCCCAAAGCATTAATCTTTCTCTCACTTCTCTTGTGCACACATGAGGCCTGAGTGGGTTTTCTTGGATAGTCCACCCTGAGATGCCAGAGAAATTCCAGGCAGGAAGAAGAGCTGCGCTGTGCAGCCCCGAGGAGAGGCTGGGTCCAGGTGTTCTTGTTTGAAGCAGGTCAAAGACTGTGCTGCCCTGATTGCCACGGCAGCAGCGGGGCTAAGAGGGAGGGCAGCTCAGAAAGACTTTGAAGTGGTGCGCAAGTGATGTGTGATGGATGTGCTGTCTGCTGTTGTGCATTTTTCTAATATGTTTGTTTCAAGTCAGCAGTCTGCCTCCTGATGTTGATAATGACCCCGCGCCTCCCCTCCCCCACTTTCTCACCTATACCTAGTGCATTGGCTAGGGAGTATCACCTAGGGGAGGGAATATGCATGCATCGGGCCCTTGGAACGTTTTTTTGTAGGCCCTTGTCTGGAATTCTTAGACTCTATGTAGGTTATTAACTTGTTCTCTTCTCCCCTAGTCTATAGTAGCTGTGATGACTAATTTTATATGTCAACTTATCTGGGCTTTAGCACCCAGATATTTGGCCAAACATTATTCTGTATGTTTCTGTAAGGGTATTTTGGATGTGATGTACATTTCAGTTTGTGGAGTTTTGAGTAAATCTGATTGCTGTCCATGGGCTTCATCCAATCAATTGAAGACCTGAATACAATAAAAGGCTGACCTCCCCTACTAGCGCCAACTCAAGGGGCAGAGACTGCCTTTGGATTTCATCTGCAATATCCACTTTTCCTGCCTTTGGACCAAATTGTGACTTTTTCCTGAGACTCCAGTTGATGGTCTCTGCATTAGATTTTGTTCTCACCAAGCCTCCATGATTATATGTGCCAATGTCTTAAATTTCTTCCTCTCACTCTCTCTCTCTCCACACACACAGTAGCCATCACAGCATCAGACAGAAAAGGAAGAAAGTTTGAAAGTTTCTTCCAAGGCCTACTTGGTGGAGATATCAGTGACTGGATGGTCTATTGCCTAGAAATCATTGTTAACACCGGATATTGAGTGGCAGGAAAATGCCACTTAAATTGATCCGTCAACTGCTAATCTAGTTTAATTGCCAGATGCTCATTTGTCAATGTCTTATATAATAATGTTTCTTTAGCATCATATTCAACAACATCATCCATTCTTAAGTCTTTTTTAAGCTTTACAGTTTCATAGAGAATGATTTGTTGTATTTGCGTTGTCCTCCAGGCTGTGGTACATATCATCAGTTAAAAACTTTCCAGAAGGCTCGGCGCCTGTGGCTCAGCGGGCTAAGGCGCCAGCCATGTACACCTGAGCTGGCGGGTTCGAATCCAGCCCGGGCCCGCCAAACAACAATGATGGCTGCAACCAAAAAATGGCCAGGCGTTGTGGCAGGTGCCTGTAGTCCCAGCTACTTGGGAGGTGGAGGCAAGAGACTCGCTTGAGCCCAGGAATTGGAGGTTGCTGTGAGCTGT
>CAUYRH010055310.1:0-114920 GCA_963574655.1 Perodicticus potto | reverse complement strand
GGAAAACTTTCCCGTGGGTCTTTTTTTTGAGACAGAGCCTCAAGCTATCACCCTGGATAGAGTGCCGTGGCATCACAGCTCACAGCAACCTCCAATTCCTGGGCTCAAGCGAGTCTCCTGCCTCTGCCTCCCAAGTAGCTGGGACTACAGGTGCCTGCCACAATGTCCGGACATCCCGTGGGTCTTGATCAGAGCTGCCTTTAGAGCGGAACAGGATGGGGGAGGATGGGAGGGGATGACAACATGTCAATGAATATCAGTTTTCTGTGAATATTGGATGGCTTAGCATAAAACTGGAGTGAAGACTGTGCTTCTGAAATGTTAAACATTGTTTAATAATTTGGCACTGTGCTATGAGAGGCTTTTGTCAACACCGAGCATGCAGCACTCCAGCTGGCTAAGAAATGAGCAGGGGTGGTTTAGAAAAATGCATCAGTTCTCTTGGGGAAGGCCAACTAATCTGATTTTAATACTTCACACAATGCTTTGGAATTGCGGCTCATTCACTTTGAAATGTGTTTACGTGAATTAACTAGGTAGACTCTCCCAAAGGAGACGCAGCCTCCTCCATAAATACCACCGCTTATTTATCAGAATATAGACTGCCTTCCAGGAGGGACTGCAAAGGATTTATAACAATCAGGATCATTTGAGGGGGACAAGCCTACTACGTGCTGGCGCGAGAGGACCTTCCCCATGGTACCTTCCTCAGTGTGAAAAGGGGTCTTCTGAACTGGTGATGCTCAGGCTGCACTGTGTCGGAGGGCTGTGCCTAGACGCCAACATCCAGCATGCAGCAGGGCTAGCCTGTGGCCCTCTGGCCAGGGAGCCTGGGTTTATTCTCCAGTTCTATTTTGCCTGGCTCCTAAGTTGATGCTGGTACTAGCAGTGTTCCAGAATAAAAGGGTCTATAGCCTCCCATAGATGCCCAGAGCCAATTCTAAGGTGTCTAGTTACCCTGAGGGCCCCTTCCCCAAAGGCTCAAGATGGAGTTGATAGGCTCAGAGTTCAGAAAACAGAGGTGCAGTCTGTCTTGGGGGTGGGATAGAGACACTTCATTTCCTCCTTCACATTCCACAAAAGCTTCACGTGCTCTCTCTTTATGTAGGTTATATGTGCAGGCCGTGCTGAAAGGACACCCCAGCAGATTCTCGAGGAAGCCTTCGCTGTACCGGCGTAATTGTTAAATGTAAACATTTCCATGCACCACAGTACCGTTAATTGCTCTGGCATTGTTTTACTTTTTATCATACGAGAAACCTGACAAAGTACAAATGGCTCGTACTTCTCTGCTCATGTGAATGGTAGGAGAAAGCAGAAAATTTACAAACTCGGGTCTGGCCATTTTAGCAAAGTGATCTGAGCAAGACAGAGGAAGTAGTGACACAGGATAAGAGGAAGAAATAATGAATCAACTAAAAAAATTCAGTCAGCCAACATTTAGTGGGTGCCCACTATGTGCCATGTCCTGAATAAGGCATAGTTTCACAGGCATGACTGTGCCTGGTCTCCAAAGTCTTTAAGATGTTTGACATCTTAACATTTACTATATTCATTATGTCAAATCCCAGGGGGAATAGTTAGAGATTATCAGACCACCCTCTGTTCGTTTGTGTAGAGTGGGGAAGTAAGACATGGATGTGAGAACTGCCAGCAGCACCGTTTGTGCCCCCTGCCAAAGGGGTCAGAAGACCCAGAGACAGGAGTCCCCAGGAGGAAGAGTGAGGAGGGGAGGGAAGGAGCCAGCAGTAGTCCCGCAGTCAGCCAGTTACAGAGGATTTGGGAGGTGTCCCATGGAGTAAAGGGTTCTGAGCTACTAAGCGTTGTTCACATGAAAACAACAACCATGAGAAAAATAAAGAATAAAAACTGAAAACGAAAATAGATCCCAGAACACCAGAACCCTGATGGGGATGAAACAAACAGACTTGAGTAAGTAGCAAATCACTTCAGTGACCGTGACTTAAATTTCCTGGAAAAGCCACATGACATGGGTGCTGAGAGCAGACACGAGGTTCTAATCGAATTCCGTGTCTGAAACAACACAGGGTGAACCGGGGCAAACAAGCTCTTCAGGTACGTCAAGAGTAGGGCAGAGAGAAAGGCTGGGACAAACATTTGTGAAGCAGCTCCTTGGTGGCAAGCAGGGTTCTTACCACACTCTTTTTCTCTGAAACTCAAGTCTTACAAATCAGGTCTGCGTGTGACTCCCACTTCAGAGGCAGGACCTGGAACTCAGAATTTCCATAACTTGCTCAGATCCACACAGTGAGAGAGCAAGGGGGCCATAGCACTTGAGCTTTTCCCTAAACATGCTGCTGTCCATTAGAATTATGATGGTGTGCAGATTTACCAGCTCCGATGAGTGAGATAAGGGTGAGATACGAAGAGGTTCTTCGTGGCCTGGGACTCACCGACTGAAAGCCTGTTGATGAGCGCTGTCAACACAGACCTCTCAGCCACTCTGTTCAGTGTTAACTCAATGGAAGCCTTGTGGGAATAAAGCTGTGCACAGAATGTGTGCTGTGGGTATACTTGGCAAGGACAATCTGCAGGACCCTGGGCCTTGAAAGCTACATAGGGTCTGGATATGTGTCGAAAGGAAGACGGCTGTCTATGGGGTGGGAGGCCGAGAGTGAGCACCGGACGGGGGTGGGATGATTGCAGTATGTATGGCCTGTTTCTACTCAACAGTAAAGACATAGACATTTCAAAATACCACTTTCTCCCTGATTATAGAAGTAACATATGTTCACTGCAGAAGTCCTTGGAAAGACAGATAAGAATACCAAAAAACTGAAGTTATCAGTTTTTGTGTCTATCCTATCAGGCTTTGTTCTGTGAACTTTGAAAGCTTACACCCCACACACATTTATGGTCAGAGTCTATATCCAATCCCATGTCCCGCTTTGGTCCTATGAACCAGTTCTATCTGGAAGAAAAGAACTGTGGCTGTCCAGGATGGAAAGGTGAGTTCACCAAGGCTCCCTTGGGTCCCTCTGGGTACCCACAGGCCTTGGTAACCTTCTCATTTCTGCCTAAACAATTTTCCTTTCCATGATGTATCTGCCCCTGCTAGGTATGATATAAAGGGAACAAAAGGAAGCATCTACTTGCCTTTTGGTATCAAGAACCTGAAATGCCTGCACCCCTACCATGTTATAAACACAGCAACTAAAGGATTTTAGAAGACATTATCTAGAGGTAATAGAGTTTAAGGGGTCCTGTGTCAGGTTTCTGAAAGTATTAAGAGATGTGATTTTTAATTCAGCTCCTTGTTGGAAATAAGCATGATCAGGCTATTAATATACAAATGGAGCCCTTTCTGACACTGTCTGGTGTGGTGACAGCTTGAATTCATTTACAGGATCCTCAGCACAGAGTAGAGGCTTCCCGGTGATTAGCGCTCAAGATGGGAGAGAGAGGGAACTTCACCACCGTGTGTGTGTCTTGACAGCTAGCTCCATTTTACCCTCCAGGGAGAAGCAAACTATCATGCAGAGCTCACTTCTCATATGACATGCAGGGCATGGAACAATTTCTATGGGGTATTTTACTTTAAATTTACAATAACCAGTAAGTAAAGAAGAGTTGTCAGCCTTTTCTACCTGAACAGACAGAGAGGTAGAACATTTTGCCCAAGATGACACAATTAAATGGTGGGGTTGGGGTTGGGACTCAGATCAGATTGGATCTAAAGCCAATTTTCTTTTCACTACACACCTCTACCCACCCCCACCCTCCACTCCTGCACTGATTCAATTAGAAAAGATGCCTCCTTCCTGTCTCATCCCACTGTAGCCCTGGAGAGTCATTAGCCATGTTCACAATTTAAACAAAGTGTAATGGAATAAATGTTTGTGTAATCCTTAAACTTATATATTGAAGTCCTAGCCCCCAGTATAATGGTATTTGGAAGTGGGGTTTTGGGGAGGTGATTTTATTCAGATGAGATTATGAAGGTGGGGCCCTATGATGGGATCAGTGTCCAGGTGAGAAGAGGAAGGCAGAGGAGAGCTCACCCTCTCTACCCTGTGAGCACACCACGTGAAGGCAGCTGTCTGCAAGCCAACAAGCCCAGGCCAGGAGCTCAATCAACTGGCACCTTGATGTTGGACTTTGCAGCCTCTAAAACCATAAGAAATTAATCCCTGTCTTTTAAGCCCCTCAAGCTATTGTATTTTATTATGGCTGTCTAAACTGTCTAAGACACAGGGATTCAGAGCCCCACCATCATCAAAGGATTCCATTTGAAACTGAATCCAGCATTCTTGATTGTTGGTGATGAGGAAAGAAACACGAAGGGCTTTTATGTTAGCCACGGTTATCAGAAAATTCAAAGAAATGATGTTTCATGTAGTTAAAGCCAGGAGTGGTTTTATCTTCCCACTGTGAATTTCTGAGATAACGGCTTAGTTCACACAAACCCTTTTCTAAGGATATACTGTCTCATTTAATCCCTACGACCACCCTAATGAGTGTGTTTTCTGGTTGCCATTTCAAAGACAAAGGAAAGGAGACACAAAGAAAAAAGCAGTTTGCTTAAATTTAGAGAAAAAGTAGCACTGCTATGGACTTCATTTTCCCAAGATTCTGGATTTTTTAAGTGCCAATGCTGCAGGACCTTCCCTATGAATAGTGAAGGGCAGGCCTCTTCATGTGTCTGGCCAACAGGTTGATAACTCCTAGGACACAAGGGCTGTGCCTACCTCTTCCAAGGCCTCTGAGTTACTGGAGCCAGGTAATAACCACCCAGGGCCAAGCTGGGACAATAACAAATGTCCCTTCTGGCTCAAATTTGTTCTGATGTGTTGCATAGACATCTTCAAAAGCCACTATCACTCCCTTGGTACCAAGTGACCTTTAGATACATCTGGAAAGAAAAGTATTTTGTAAACCATAGAGACCTCTGTATTTGGAGAATGTTACTGTAATTATACTTGGAAAACCCTGGAAGGATTATAGATCATTCCTCTTTTACAAAGTGAAAAATGTCCAAGAAGGTTAATGACCTATCAAAGATGACAAGGCTGGGTAGTGACAGAGTTAGACTAGAGCCTGACCTATCGCTGGATTCGAGACAAGGAAACATTAATTGAGCACCAACTGTGCGCTCCACATCTTGTTAGGCACTCAGGACAGGAGAAGATGCAAGTCCCTGAATGGGACAGACCATATCTTGGCCTTCTCTGGTTTCCCGCACTAGTGGTGTGCTTGACACAAAATAAGCACTTAAGAAATATTTACTGAATGAATCTAATGGTCGAAGCCATAGATGTTCATGCTCTTGTTTCTTGTGAATCATTACAACCTAAACTGCCTACCTGAAATCTGAATTCACCCAAGAAGGCCTTGTTTTTCTGTTATCATTGACCTATATTTGGGGGGTTCCAGAAAGTGTATACACTTTTTAAGAGGTGTTATCTGTGCATTACTTTTCAAAGTTGAATTGAATTATGGTATCAATGTGTACTATGACGTTCACTCAAAAGATGGTGTTATGGTTGCACCAATGTACACAATTATGATTTAATAAAAATAAAAAAATAAAAAAAGATGGTGTTAACCAAATGAATGCTGGCATCGCCATGCAACAAGCTGGACAGTCAGAGAAAATGGCAGCACAGTTGTCATTCAAGACCATTTTGGAGTGGTATTTGAAATTGGAGAACATTGTGGAAGTAAGACAATGGAGGTGGATATGCAACAGAACATCCAACATGCCTAACAACTGCACACATCCATGGAAAACTTGAGACAGGTGGTGCTGTGTGTGATATTCACAAAGGAAGATCCTAGAAGCCTTGTACGGCAACGAGTCCTGCTTTTTCTGCTTTGGTGCTGGAACAGTTTACTCGCTTTCCACAGAAGTCTACCAAACAATGTGCACATGAGATAGGAGTTAGTAGAACAAGCATGTAGCATATTCTTAAAGCGGCAAATGGGAAGTTTTCATCCCAAAATTGTGAAACATACCAAGAAGTGAGAGCTTCTGTTCATGAGAATTTGCCAGGACAATGGATAGAATGAAAGGTGCAACTGAGTTTCCCCATATTCTCCTGACTTAACACCCCTTGACTTTTATGGATGAGGGGCCTTAAAGGCTGTGGTGTACTGTAGAAAACCGGCTATCCTGGCAGTACTTTGGGAAGAAAGTGAAACACCATATGCACCAAGATAAGTGGACACTTTGGTCAGCATTGCTCAAGCTTGAGTTCACTGTAATCACAAGTGTCAGGACACTGACAATAAGCAGTTTGATGAGCACCTCTTGTAATTACAGAAGTCAAATGTGACTTGTATTCACCTTTTTTATTGGTATACATTGAACATTATAATCATAAGGCCATTTTTTCTTTCTTGAAATGTGTATACATTTTTGGGCAGCTTCTGTGTTCACATGCATCCCCAACTTTGCAAAGACAGAGATCTTGACCCTGCTCTTGCCTACCATGCTGTTTTCAGAACAGAATCTGAGAACTCAGAAATGGCTGGGGACCACAGTCCTGCACTGAATCTCTGGGGCTAACACACCTTAGGCTCATGCCAGAATGCTGTCCTTATCTGGAAACCTGGGCCTACTAGTTCAACACTGGACCCACACCGTCCCTTGCTGCGAGCCACCTTTCCCAGTCCCCACCTGGTCTACTGCCTGGTCTACCCAAGTGGAATCTCTGTCACCTGCTCTGCACACCTGCCTCTCTCCCCTCACTGGACAATAGGCCACGGTGGGGCTGAGGGCACGTTTTCTGTGCCTCCAACCGCTCCAACCCTAGATCC
The DNA here is from genome assembly GCA_963574655.1 of Perodicticus potto. Lineage (NCBI taxonomy): Eukaryota > Metazoa > Chordata > Mammalia > Primates > Lorisidae > Perodicticus > Perodicticus potto. The sequence goes on along the minus strand of CAUYRH010055310.1, from coordinate 108,140 downwards.
AGGTTTCGCACATGGCAGGTATCCAATAAACTTGTGTTAAACATGGAAATCATTTTAGCTGCACATGTTTGGCTTGTTGTCAGCCAAGGTTTGCTGGCCTTTGAGAGTAAATGCTTTGAAGACCATATTTTTCAAAGAGCTCCTACGCAAACCCAGAATTAATAAGCATCTAAATTACAAATCTCACCATGTAGAACAAATTGGATTTCTTTTCATTAATAGCAAGGAAGCAGAAAACAAGCCCAATCCCAAGGGAGCCAAATGAACACAGTTATTCACCATTTTCTCTCTCAGTCTTTTTTTCCCAACCATAAACCCATCTTTATTCAATTATGTAGCTCATAGATATGGCCCTGTATGTCAGCACAGTCAACAAGTGATCTCCAGTGTCACAGCCCTTTTGACAGCTCACCCAGCCTTGCAATAATAGAGTCACAGTTCTAGTTCTGAAATTATTTTTTTTTCCTTTTTAAGGGAAATAAAAAAAACAGTAACAAAAACTAGCAAAACCCAGCCAAGCCTCAAATGATCACACTGTTCCGCTGATGTGGGACTGGTGGCTTTTTAATTAAATAAATGTTAATGTTGTTCAACATAATAGCATAGAAGCCATGTAAAGTCCAATTCATGTAGAGACTAATTTTATATTTGCCTCCTTAAAAAAGCATTTGCTATAAACAAATGAGCCTCAAGTTTTTGCCCAAATCTTTGTACCCTAAGACTCCTCTCAAAAAAGAATAAATGCTGTAAAGGTGTGGGGAATCTCCACCTCTGTCCTGAGGCTGCTCTTACACATTTCTCATTTGCCTGAAAAGTGTCTGGGTAGGGAGTGAAGAACTCTGGTTAGTCAGACTCACAGCCTCCAGGAAGAGCAGCTGGCCTCCCTACCCGTGCAGCTGAACCCCTAAACCTGGTGAGTTATCCAGACAGTCCTTGAGCTTCTTTTCTCTAAAACAGACATGCTCAAAGTGCAATCCAAGGACTCCTGCAAGTTCCCTGTAACCCCCACAGGGGGGAAAGACCCAAGAAGTCAAAATTATTTTCATAATTACATGAAGATGTTATTTGTTGTTTTCACTCTTATTTTCTCACGAATGGAGAGTGAAGTTTTACAAAAGGATCATGGGTTATAATATTATGACATAGCAAATGGAAAAGCAGAAGCAAGAATCCTGCTGTCTTGTTTTAAGCTTCACAGTAAAGATATTTGCAATAATGAAAAGCAGTATCACTCTTCTCACTTGATACACGGTTTCAGAAAATATAGTTGTTTTTCACAAAAGACGCTACTTATGTTAACATACAATGGGCTTGTTATGATTACTTTTTAAAATGAATTAGATATTTTTTTCAATACCAGGTTTAATTTCTAATAGATACAACATTATGGTGGTTAAGTTTATATGTCAGCTTGGCCGGGCCACAGGGTATCCGGTGTAAGCATTATTTCTGGGTGGGTCGGTGAGGTGTTCCGAAAGAGATGAGCATCTGGATCAGGGAGCACAGAAAGGCAGACCACCCTCCCCAACATAGGTGGGCATCACCCCTTCTGCCGAGAGCCTGAAGAGAAAAAGAAAAAGGCTGAAGAAATAGGATTCACCGCTGAGCTTCCTGCCCACCTGCTCACGCTCTCTCTACCAGTCCTCTCCTCCCTTGGACTGAGATTTATACCATCGGCCCCTCGACTTCTCAAGTCTTTGGACTTGGACTGAAATCACGCCACCAGGGTTTCTGGGTCTCCAGGTCACAGATGTGGGGACTTCTCAGTCTCTGTCATCGTGTGAGGCAATTCCTCACAATAAACCTTTTCATTGATCTACTTATGTAATATAAATATATGTATACATATACATGTGTAATAAAATATGCATATATAGTGTATTTAATCAATAGGTATTACTTAGAAGTATTTGTATATATACATATTTCCATTTCTAAGACATCTTCTCTGGGGAACTACCTCAGAACCCCTGACCCCAAGAAAGTTCTGGACTGGCCTCTATAACAGTGCTGAGTACCTAGTACTATATTCAGAGACCTCCCTGCCTGTATTTCCCAATGCCAACTCTATGAGGAGCAGATAAGTGGTTTCCATTCCTGCATTCTCAAGGCCGAAGAGAGGGTTAGGCACCCAGAGTGAATTTAGTAAATGCTGAAGGAAGAAAGAGAGGCAAGAAGGAGTGAGGCAGGCCGGAGAGCAGAGTCTTGTAGGAATTTTCGTTGAAGGGTCTGTAAAACTCACAATCACAATTATTCGTTGAGGCCTTAGTCTCTGCCTGACCCTGAGTCAAGGTCTTGATTCTTATCCATTATTATGCATAAATATCTCCTAAGTTAATTTTTAAAGTGAAGATTTGGGGATCGTCTCCTCAGAGATAACAGCAAATCTTGCTCCTGTGGAGTGTGGGGGAACGACTGAACTCTGGGAAATGGCTCCCCTGAGGAAGACGACAGCTATAGTTTTCTGACCAACAAGAGAACACATTTTCAGATTGTTCACAATTTGGAAGTGGTTGTTTTCCATCAAAAATCAAGGCTGTACACATGTGGCATTCCTCCTAACCATTCAATGAAAACGTTCGTATTCTAGGAGGGGAAAAAAGAACTCACTTCACTGTGAGTTCCAGCATGCGAGTTTGTGTGATTCACTCCAACGTCTAGAATTGCACGTGACCATGCAACCCAAATCAAGGGCAAGCTCGCCAGCACAATAGAATGCACCCAACAAAGAAACGACGTTTAGACTGAACGTCAGGCAATGGTTGGCAGCAATTGAGAGTTTTGCAAGTTGTTTTCCAGCCTACAGAAGAGTAGCCTTGGTGATGCTGAGTAAAGTGGGTGTAGGTGAGCATGAAGAGTAGACAAAAATGAGTGTCCAACACAGAGACACAGAAGAAAAGACATGGACAGGCATTAGGACAATATGGGCAACAGCACATGCTCCTCTGTGCCAGGCTGAGCCCCCTACCCCCACCGCAAAGGAATGCAGTCAATCTAAGCACCACATTATAGTTGGATTAAATACGAATTCTCTCTGCATATGCACGCAGACACACACATACAGTATATTCATGTATGATCAAGGACAGTGGTTTAATAAATTGAACAGAACTTATTATATAATGTAGTTTCAATTCTAAATGGATCATCACACATTTTCTTTTGAATAACAAACTTCGTAGGTTTGGTTAAGGGCTGGGGATAAAAACCAAGGGTGCCCATATACTCAAGTTGCAATCTGGTGAGTGATGGATGTACATCCCCTTCCCACCAAGACAAAGCCTGTTACCATTCTGTTGGGCCATTCGCTACAATTATTACAAATTTTCTGAATGATTCTTTTGTTTTCAATTTCATTCATTACTGATTTAATTTTAGTTATTTCTTTTTTCCTGCTAGGTTTGGGATTTGATTTCTCTTCCCTTTCCTTTTCCTTGAGATGATTAATTAGGTTTCAACTTTACATCTTGCCCTGTAAATCCTAAAATATTTATTATCTGGCCCTTTACACAAAAAGGTTTGCCAATCCCTGCTATATGTAGTGACTACCCCGCAAGCTCACTTTGGGAATCGAATGAACTTTATTAGCAGAAACCTTCAGAAAAGGTATATGCAGCCACAAAGGCTCTCACATGCATAGCAATTAGCATTAGTTATCATAGAGGGGGCCATCTTTCCCAGAGTCCTCTGCACCTGTTTCCAAGCAATGGTCATGAGATTCTATGTCCTCCAACACTACCAGTGCCTGTGAGATTTCTGTGCAAGATTAATTCTCAGAGTTAATGCAGAGAGCAGTTCAAGGACTGAGGCTGGCTGACTAAACACCAAACTGGCTGAAAACTCCTGGCAAACAAACAAATCAAATAGAGTCCAAATGTTTCTTAATTAGTCAAAACATTAATGAGAAGTTAATTACTCTAACTTATGCCCAGAGAGCTCCTCATAAAGGAACAACTGGAAGGTCTGAATTTGCCCTGAAGAGAATCGGGCACACTGTAAAACAAATCCTCAAGTCCAGCGCTTCTCTGCCTGCCCAGCTGCCCACCAGGCACAGGGAAGCAGAGGCTGCCTGCAGTGTGGGCCTGGCCGCTCCTGCTGGCTCAGCCCCAGCTAGCTCTCGTTTTCCTTCCTGAACCTCAGGTTCTAAATCTGTAAATAAATTTGTTGTATCTTTCCTCTCTACCTAACAGGGAAGTTATGAGGAGCTACTGGAAAAATGGATGTGACAGCTTTGCTATGATTAGAAATAACAAAACACGCCCCTCAGGGGACAGATGGTCAGAGCCAGAAAACATAAAGAAAATATTGGTAGCGTTGACTTCATTCATTCAACATTCAACTAATATTTAGTAAGATCCTATTAAGGGTCAGACACAACACAAAAACTAAAAGAACTTCTGTAGGAAAAATAGATTTAAAAGGCAAATACAAAAAAAAATAAAAGGAAAATACATTTAAAAAAACTTACATTGTATATGACAGACAAAAGGCTGGAATTATTAATTTATAAAAAAACTTAATAATCAGTAAGAAATTATAAGCATCCAATTACAGTAGGAAAGGGTGAGAATTAGGCAATTTATAAAAAATACAACCAGTAGCTATAAAAATTTGAAAAGATGTTCAACTTTACTAGTAATCAAAAAAAATGAAAACTGAAATGACAATACGATGTCATTTTCTGTTATGGCCAGTAAAGTGTGATAATGTCTGATATGGGCAGAAATGTGAGGAAATTTTGACTATATAAATTAGTTCAAACTTCCCAGAGGGCAATTTTCCAGTATCTAGCAACCTTTTAAATCTTCATATCACTTCCCTATTAACTTTTCAACAGGGCACTGTTTAGGGACCTGACACTGTGGTTCTAATGATCTTCAATAATAAATCTGTGAGGACGTCCCGGCCACTTCAGAACAGAAACAGCGAGGAGGTGGGTAGTTACCCTTCCAGATCCTAAGACAGTGAAAGCTGCAGGTGAGTGGGAGAGAGGAAAGATAAACTGGTCAGGAGAACAGCACGAAGATTTTATAAGCGAGTCCAGCGAAACCAGGCTGCATTGTAAACCAGAGTGGGAGAGGGTAGAGGACTAGTCAGTAGGTAAGAGTTGGATTACAGTAACATTTCACTTAAAATAGTTTCAATTCTTGGATATTTTCAGTTATATCTCAAAAGTCTTCCAGCTACTTAAAAATGGATTTTGAAATATTTAAGGCATAGAATATATGCCTTAAATGCCTCAGTTATATCTCAAAAGTCTTTCAGCTACTTAAAAATGGATTTTGAAATATTTAAGGCATTACACTATAAAGAGTAGTGGAAGGAACTTACGACCCATCCACTCACTTTAAGAAATATAACATTAATAACATATGTCCCTCATTTCTGATCCTGACTTCTCCCCTCCCTGCTACCTCCAAAGGGAGTCACTGGGTTTGTTATTTATGATTCCTGAGCATTTCTTTATAATTAGAATATATTTGTACTTAGCTATAAGTGCTATCTATATTGTTTTACAGTCAGCAGAACCTCTGTAAATTGACCACTGCCAAATCTGGTAAACTACCAGGTAAACTACAAATCTACCAAATTGGTCAACATAAGGAACTAGGCCTACTGTATTGATGCGTGCATGTGATACATGTCCAGTGTATGAAAATTAGGTCAATTTACAGAGGTGGTCAGTGTAGGGAGGCAGTCAACTCTGGAGAGTCTATTATATTTGTATGTTTTAAATGAATGGCATTATACAAAAAAAAAAAAAAGAAAGAGTTGAAATAGTTGTATATTTCAGGGAAAAAAATAAAGCTGAATCTTTATATCACTTTTTAAAAGAAAATAAATTTCAGATAGATCAAAGATTTATATGTAAATAACACAAGTACATAAATATTGAACAAAAATGTGGGCAAATATTTTTTATAATTTTCAAGTAAGAAAGGCAGACGTCTTTCTGTAAAGGGAAAACTATGATAAACAAGGCTGAAAGATAAATTTTAAAACCAGGAGAAATAATTTATGAGATGGATAAAAGACTAAAATCCCCACTATACTAGCTGATTTCAAAGTCATAAAAAAGTTCAATATGTAATATATCAATGAAAAAATGGACAAAGAAAATAAATGTGTAATTTGCAGATGCAATTACGGACAATAAAGACATGAAAATATAATCATATGATCATTCTTTCTTATACTATAATGGATATAGAGGAAAACAAGGTGTCATTTGTCTTAGAAAATTGTCAAGGAATATGTATAAAACCAGGTATTGCTAGGAAATTTGAGAGCGAGAGGGAGAAAAGGTATTACAAACTGAATGTTTATATCCCCCTTAAATTTATGTATTGAAATCTTAACCCCTAATGTGACCTTGTTTAAAAAGTGGAATCTTTGAGAGATAATTACGTCATAAGGGTGGAATCTTTGTGAATAGGATTTGTGCCGTTGTAGAAGAGGCCCTAAAGAGTTCTTACCAACCTATTTCTGTATTTCTGCCATGCCAAGATACAACAAGAAGTTAGCAGTCTGCAACCCAGAAAAGAGGCCTCATCACAACACAACCATGCTTAGCACTTTGATCTTGGACTTCTAGCCTTCAGACTGACCGTAAGAATTAGATTTCTCCTGTTTATGAACCACACAGTCTATGGTGCTTTATTATAGCAGCCTCAGCTGACTAAGACAGAAGGAAGAAGGAAAGAGAGGGAAATTATTTGCATTTCTATGATGATTAGGGATGATAAGCATTTTTTATGTGTTTGTTAACCATTTGTCTTCTTTAGAAAAGGTTTTGTTCATGTCTCTTACTCAGTGATAGTTAAGATTGTTTGCTCTTTTTATTAAGTTGAGATTAATGTACAACAGAACCACTCTGAGATATCACCTAATCCCAGTGAGAATAGCCCATATCACAAAATCCCAAAGCTGCAGATGCTGACATGGATGCAGACAGAAGGGAACACTTCTGCACTGTTGGTGGGACTGCACACTAATACAGCCTCTTTGGAAAGAAGCATGGAGAATACTCATAGAACTGAAATTAAACCTTCCACTTGATATCCCAAATCCCATTACTAGGTGTCTACCAAGAAGAAAAAAAAAATCATTTTAGGCCAAGCACGGTGGTTCACGCCTATAATCCTAGCACTCTGGGAGGCCAAGTCAGGTGGATTGCCTGATCTCATCTCTTCTTGCCTGAGTTCAAGACCAGCCTGAGCAAAAGGAAGACCCATACTAAAAATAGAAAAACTGAGGCAAAAGGATCACTTGAACCTGTGAGCTCATAGCTGTGAGCTATGACACCAAGGCACTCTACCCAGGGCAAGAGCTTGAGACTCTATCTAAAGAAAGAAAGAAAGAAAGGAAAGAAAGAATAAAGGAAGGAAGGAAGGGAGAAAGAAAATCATTTCATCATAAGGACATTTGCACTGGATTGTTTATTGTAGCTCAATTTACAATCGCCAATATGTGGAAACAACATACATGCCTACCAACCGAGGAATGGATTAACAAACTCTGTACATGTATACTATGGAAGACTATTCAGCCATAAAAACATGGAGACTTAATTTCTTTTGTATCAACCTAGATGGAGTTGAAACACATTCTTGGTAAAGTATCACAAGAATGGAAAAGCAAGTATCCAATGTATTCAATACTAATATGAAGCCAGGAGATGATGTAATACATGCCCATACAAGATAAAATCTCAGTTCAGTGCAAGATGTGGGGAGGAGGAAGAAAGGAGGGTGGACAGGAGAGGAGGGAGGGGGATTGGTGTGCTCCCACTTAATGGGCACAATGTAAGGGTATATGGCATACCTCTAGGGTGCAGGACACAACTAAAACAGGGACTCTACCTGACAAATGCAAACATTGTAATCTAATTGTTTGTACCCTCACATTAATCTGAAATTTAAAAAGAGCGAAAGAGAGAAATGAGTGCACATTGATGGCAGGACATTGGCACATTCATACCTTGTGGCTGAGGATACAAATTTGTCTCCTAGCTTCAGGGAGTTTCAATTTACTCATTGGCTAGAAACAAAAATGATTATAGCTACCTGCAAGTACTCTCTTGGGGAAGAAGACAGAATAACAATGAAAAGTCTTGGGAAACTATAATTGACATAAGCAAGGAATTATAGTTGTTCTATTATTGAAGGTAGGGGTACAATACAAGGTTTGACAATTAAGTTCAGGAACTCATCCTAGAAAATGTGCTACATGTCTCATTGCTGAATATCACTTTGGCCACCAGATGGCCAAGGGGAGTACTTTGAAGGGGACTGTAGTGATATTCAGCAATGAAGTATGTAGCAATTTTTCTAGGATGAGTTTGTGAACTTAACTGTCTAATCTCATACATCAGCTAACATCAGACTCCAAGGAATACGTTTCTTCCAACTGCCTATCACAATGCCTTTCCTTCTATTCCATGAATACATCAAGCTCATTTCAGCCTCAGCATTTTTGTATTTGCTGTTTTCTCTTCTTTCTTTGGCCAAATTTCCTATGACTGCCTACTGCTCTCCATTCCATTTTCTGTTTTAATATCACTTCTTTAGAAAGGACCTTCCTGACAGTACATCTGAAATTACAACTTCCCTTCAGGAAAGACTGTTTTCTTATATCTAGCTCTGTTCTCAGCACTCTACAGGATGTGAGCTCCTCAAGGAGCTGCCAGGTTTTCCAAGGAGGAGGCTTACAGACACAACCCATTACAGCTTACACTCTACTGGGTACTGACAACATTCCAAATACTCTTCCAAGCCCTGTCTATAGCAATCTTGTGAGGAAGTGCTATTATTCCTATATGATAAGTGAGGAAATTAAGGCAGTGAGAAGTCTAGTAACTTGCAGTTTGTGGCAAAGAGGGGATGAAAACCTATGGTTTCTGGAACCTGGAGTCCCACATGGCTCTTCATCTCTTGCCAACAGAGTGGGCGAATTATAAGAGTGACTTCTGTGCCCTTTGTTCACAGGATGTGTGTCTGCATCTTATCTATTCCAGTGACAGCCACTAGAACAGCTCACAAAATATTTCTGGATCTTTTCCCCCTAGGCACATGAGGCTATACCACTTTTCTTCCCCCTCTGTTAGGGGTGGCCATGTAATATTCCTTGCCCAATAAATTTTAGGCAAAAGTGAAACATGTGTCACTTCAGGGTAGAAGCCTTTAATAACTGGGAAACAGTCTGTCACCCTTCATAGTACTGGTGATCAGAGATGTTCTTAATGATAAAGGTGACATCAACCTGGGGCCTTGAGTGAAAAAGACTTGGAGCTAAACCCAGTGTGGACATATAGTTATTTTAATCTATGGAGAAATAAACCTTTGTTTTAGTGTAGTGAGATTAATAATTTAGTCTATCATGACTGTTACAATTTCTACTTAAATATCATAATTACCCTATCAGGTTAGATTCTTTCTCTTATTCGTCAGCCTGATGCACTGAGGCTCAGGGAGGCCAGGTAGCTTCATAGTGACAACATAGTGAATGATCAAATCAAGATCTCTGATTTTATAGGCCATGTTCCATCTGCTACAAGGTGCCATAACCCACAAATCACATGTCAGAAGGAACCTTGCAGATTCCTTAGTCCAACTGCCTCTGTGGAAGATGAATAAGTAGAGCCCCAGAGTCAGTGCTTTCCATGAGTTTCCTGACTTTTGTTCTTATGTTCTTCCCATAGTTCTGATTTGCAGCTCAATGTTTGATTAAGCCTTCATGAAACCGAGGAAAGGTGTACATAGACGGGATAGAGAGAATCAATGAAGACACAGGTAGGGGAGACCCAGCTCTCAACCAGGAAGGAGCCAGGCAGGACCTGGCTCAAGACGTGACAGGTGCAGATTACAGCATGGACCCAACAGGCCCAAAATCAACTTGGTGGGGTTCCTCTGTAGCACTCCTCCTGGGGGTCCCACCGCATAGGAAATGGCATCCACACTTTCTTCAACCCTGGCATCCTCTCAACTCGCCATTTCCTCATTCACCCCATCATCAGTGTTCTAGGGACCCTCCTGCCTAAATTTCTCTTCGTCTTCCTCTTTCCAGTGCTCCCTTAGGCCGTCACTATCACAAAGCACCTCAGCTCAGCCAAGCATAGGGCCTCCTCCAAGGAATACTTAGCATTCAGCATTCATGGTAGACATATACAGAGGGCATGCTCCCTCCCAGACTGGCTGCTCAGTGATCTGCTGTGAGAAAGGGGAAGGGCTCTGTGGCTCAGAGGCAATGCTTTTACCTGAAGAAGTGGCAGTGAACAGAGGAGCTCAAGTCCAGCCTAGTTGCTGACTGCCGGATGCCCTCTTGTTCCCTCTGCCACTCTCCCACCCTCACTCTACACTAAGAGCTCTCCCGGTTATCAGCCCGAGGAACCACCTCACATACCTCTTCAAAACCCTCTTCCTCTGAGAGGCTATAAGTATTTTCTCTTTCTGAAGATGGAGCTTATACACATTGATGGAGAAAGCTGCAGTTAAGGACAAGGAGGTGAGAGAAATCAAGCTTGATTCCAATTCTCCTTCCTGGGCTCCTCCAACCATGTGCCAGTTTGGTTCTGTGCTCTAATAAGTTTGTCTGCTCTAAGCCCATGGGGACAGTTTTCTAATTGCCTGAGCATCCAGGTCGGAGATGACTACTGTCAATCACCAACCAGAGGCTCCCAGCCTCATTGTTTTCATAAATGACTAAACTCTTGCAGTCTTCCAAAGTTGAAAGCTGTGGTTTCTTCAGTCATTAACTATTGTTTGAAAGGATCTCTGTGATGTCTAAAGCACAGGCTCCCAGGAACCCTGTGAGGGATACATCATTTGGCAAAATGATGAAATCAAGCCTCAGAGAGGTTAAGTAACTTGCTTAAAGTCACCTGACTAATAAAGGTTGGAAAATGGATTTATGTCCATTTATTGACCCTGCATCCTGCGTAATTCTCTTCTTTATGTAGTAGCTCTGACAGGCACTCAGAAGATTGTGGGTAGGGGTATCAATTTGTTCATTCTTTAACAAAGATTTGCCAAGAAATTAATCCATTGGCATGTGAGTACTTTGGGGTGCAATGGTGTTCAAGATTGATAATATTCCTGCACATCGGGGGACTCTATTTTAGTGGGGTTGATGGGGGGGGGAAAACAATGACATAGTTATCTGGGTGAATCAGAAAAGGTCTAATTGAGAAAATATTTGGGCAAGATATTCTTTACGGTAATGAAGCAGCTATCAGCCATGGGAAGAACAAGGCAATCCATATTACCCAGGAGAGAGAGCAGCATGTGTGAAAGCCCAGCCTGCTGGAGGAACAGAGAGAGGCCAGAGTATCTGAGTGTGCTGAGCAAGGGAACAGGTGGCAAGAGGAGAGCTTGGGAGGTGGTCTCAGGCAGGCCATGGGGCTGTAAGCCCTGGAGGGAGGTGTTGGTATTTACTGCAAAGACATTGAGAAGTCTTTGAATGGAATTAAACAGATCTTAATTTTGCTTTAAAAAGATATTCCAGCTTTGAGTGGAGAATGTCCTGAAGAACAGCAGTATGGAGAAGGGACACCAGGTGGGAAGCTGATGAGGTCCTCCAGGTGGGAGAATGCCATGGCTGTGGCTGTGCAGAGGATGCACTGATTTAATGTGTAGTTTGCAACTGATGAGACTTGCATCGTGGTGTGGCTGGGGAGGGAGGGATCAAGGCTGATTCTGAGTTGGAGTGCTTGTTAGGTTGTCTTTTTAGACTGTGGGACAATCATTTGAGATGTGAGGAGAGGACAAAGTTCTGCTTTTGACATTGGATCCAGGAGCTCCTAAGACAGTGGAGTAGAGCTGCTAAGCAGGCTGGGAATGTTTCAGACCTGAGCTCAGGAGAGGTCTCATCTTGAAAGGGGGTGAATTACCGGCATATAATTAGGCCAGAGGAGAATTTAGAGGGAGAGGATTAAAACAGTGAATAAAAGACTCCCTAATACTTGGCTGTCTGGTAGAAGAGGAGGCTGCAAAGGTGACAGAGAAGGAAGTTCTAGGGAAACAATGGAATCACAGAATCTAAGAGAGAGAAGCATTTCAAAGAGGAAAGGGCCATCAGAATTGCTGAATGATGTCAGAGATCTAGCAGAGAGTGGGCGGGGGAAGTGTTTATCTGATTTAGCATTGTATCATTTACTGGTGACCTTGACAAAAGCAATTTCAGATACACACTAGGAAGGGAAGACAAACTGGAGGGGGAGTGAGAGTAATAAAGCGAGGAGGTGGCGCTGTGAGCACAGAATCCGCTAACATAAAGTGAAAGCTCATCTCAGGCCAGGCCCTTTCTAAGCACTTTACACAGATTCACGCATCCGTGTCGATTTTTTAACAATCCCATGGTGCATTTATTAATATTATACCCTCTGAAAGATAAGAGAACTGGAGTGCCATGAGATGAGTGATGTTTTGCTGAGAAGGGTGGTAGAGACCTTTGGATGTAGCTGATGGGGATATGAAAAAAAAAGAGGGATTTATACTTTTATAGTTGCTGCTGTTTTAATATCAGGTAGGTAGGTTGGTAGCTGGTCCTATCTGCACACTGATGGAAATGAGGCTCTGAGAAGTTCTCGACTTTATTTCCACGGAGGGCAGAAGGAAGGTGAGGGTTGTGTCTTCCGAAGGCTCTATCTTCACATGGAAGTGTGGGAGGGGGTGATCCGAGAGAGGAGCAGAAGCTGATTGTGAGTGAGGGCGGTGCAGGGAGTGTGATTTGGGACACTCATGCTTGCATATGCCCAGTTGTCCGTCCATACCCCAAGTGAAGGGTAAGCTGGAACTTGGGGGATCGCAACCAGGGGAAAGCCTTTCCCTGTGGTCTTCTGTTAGCTGCAGTGTGAGTAAGTGTATTAGTGTTTCCCTATAGACGGAGAACTTCTCAGAAGACAGGGATACTCCTTCCACTTTCTCCTCCTTATTTACAGCAATCTCTTCTCATGCCCCTCAGTCCTACCCCAAAGGCCACCCCACCCAGGAAGCCCAAATTGGTCTTCCGCACCCCCCCAGCAGTGAATCCCTTCCCAACACTTGTCAGCACTTCTCAGCCTCCTTCAGGGGCTGAGAAACCCCCAGGGCAGGGCTCTGTCCTCCTTGTCACCTCTGAAGCTTCCTGTCTTACCAGTGCCCCTCGTCTCCACCCCAGGGCCGAGGGCCACGCCTGACTCATAGGAGATATTCCTTAAACCACTGACTGCGGGATGAACTCAATCACATTCTAAACCAGGCTCAAAGGCTTCGTCAAAATGGGCGTTCTGAGACAATTCCAGAATCCATCATCTTAAACATGCAAAAAGATAATGAAGATCTTTCCCGATGCCCATTAGCAAAGTTAGAGCACTAAAGGGACTTTTGGTCCTTATTTCTCTACCTTTTACATAAAATCTGGTTTTTAAAAACCTTAAAAATGTCTGTTCAGCATCTAGTAGGCCGGTCAAAGAGACTTCTGAGACTATTTTACATGCCACACAAGCCCTGTTTCTTATCTGAAAACACAATTTTGCCTGACTCGATAGGAAAATTTGTCATCATTTAACATGTAGGAGAAGGCTGGTAAAATCTTATGTTTGAGATTTTAAAGCTTTGTCTGATATTTAAGAAACACATCTATGAGACTATTGACAGGATTATATTTTAGCCCATGATCGAGTTGGCAGAAATGTAGTTTTAGAAAGGCAGCAACTGCTAAACTCTGTGTCTGCGTACAGATGTATCTTTTAGTGTGTGCCTGTATTCACGTCTCCCTTCATTCATTTAGCAAACATCAAAGGGCCCCAGGATATGTCAACCATAATGTTTTCAAAGGGTGTGAAATCTTGTTAAAGTGCCTGGCCTCCCTCTGAAGGCAACGAGAAGCCATAGAAGGTCTGGAACTGGACAGAGGCCCAGCTGGCCTTATACCACAGAGAGGATTGTGACATGGAATGAGGAGGTGACTCTGCTCTTGTCACTGTAGCCTCAGTTTTGACTAGTTAAGAGAGATTAAATAAGTAACTAAAACAAAGACCCTGATTTCTAAAAATACCACTCAGTGGCTGTCAAGAAAATACATATGAAATCAGGCTCTGAGCACCTCTACCTTCTAGCTATGTGACTTTGAACATGTAACTGATCTTCTCAGGGCCTCATCTATATAACAGGGATAATAACACAGCTTATTTAATTTAATTCTGAAGATTAAGAGACTGGGTATACAGGTAAAGCCCTTGGAACCATGCCTCGTCCACAGTAAGCAGAACATTATCTATACTGGGGCTACTTTGTGCTGGGTCCCGTGGATCCCTAGGGGAATAACGTGGTCCTGTCCTAAAGGGGCAGCCAGTGAAGAGTCCAGAGGATTTCAGCACACTGTGATCAGTGCAGCCAAAGAGCAGTAGCAGCTGACCCAGGCGAGGAGGGAGGAGGGGTCTGGGAAGGCTGCCCAGAAGAGGGGACTAGGATGGGAATATGGATGACGGATAGAAAGAATCCAGCTCATTTGGGAGCTGTGGAGAATGGCCCGGGCTGCTCTGAATGGGCTGGGATTTCTCCACTCATCCATTAATTCACTAGTGTCCAAGTCTGGTTCCCAGTTATTTTCAGATAACTCCCTCGGAAGGTGTCAATGGGACCTTCCACAGGGGCAATGCTAGCATCATGAGAGATCATTAGTCAGTGGTGTGGTGGGAGGCAGGGGAACTACTGGGGCACGGTGAGAAGGAGGAAAATCAAAACAATCGATCAGCATTTCAAGTCAATATACAAACTTCAGAAATTATGTCTTGGACTTGGGAGTCTGAATTCTGCTACAAACTAGGGAAATCAAAGTGTCTCAATCAGTTGCACTTTTTTTTTTTTTCCTGTCAGCCTTACTGGAGACTGTTTCTAAAAAATCCAGAAAATGGTGTTGTAGTGATTGCAATAGAATCCTCTCGCAACAGCTGGGTGTGTGAGAGGACTCCAGGGTGCTGATGCATCCTCCCTTCTTACTGCCATGGTTCTAGGAGGACAGTGGGCAGCACGGTCATCCCAGCACATGCCCCAGCCTGGACACTGTTCCCTCTGTCTCTTCCTTCCTTCCTCCTTTCTTCTTTCTTTCTGCTTTTCTTTCCACCCTCCTTTCCTAAATTTAAAAAATTTTTTTTGATTATGTGCTATGTGCTAGTGATGGAATATTCAAAGATGACAATCAGTTACACCTGAAACGCGAGTTGCCCACACTCGTGTCCAAACTCGTTTCCTGTTCTTCTAAAGATGCTTTTCAAACAAAGGTTATGTGCCATCTATTAAGAAGGAAATGATCTCCTCCAGGTCAGTTGGTTGAGTTAAAAATTTTAATTAAAATTGCCCTGACAATCACATAGTAGAATCCCTCCCCAACTTAGTCCTTGAGGTTTTTGGAGTGCTAGCTGGCCATCAGCTCATCCCTGTCTCCTCTTGGGCACTGGGCAGGCTCTCAGAGAGAAAACTGAGCTTGAGAGACACAGGTAAAATAAACAGCATAATGATTTAGGGATTGAATAGATTTGTATTAGAATTCTAGCTCTGCTCATTACTCAAGCTACGTGACCTTAAGTGAGTCATTGAACATCTCTGAGCCTGAGCTAAGATTCTGAAATGGAAATTTGCTCTCTACATGACTGGGCTGTTAGAGAGAACTATACAAATTGACTGTATAAAGCACAGGCAGACCCATGGTTACAGCTGAGATAGGTTTTACAAGTTTGTTCTTAAGTTGAATTTGTATGTAAGTTTGAACAGGTACTTTTGTCCGTCACCTGTAATAGCCTCTATTCATAAGTGCAAGTTGTATAAAAATTGGATGTTTGTAACTCAGGGACTGTCTGTATTCCCTTTCCTTAGGAAGATAAACTATGTTTTCTTAACTTCTACCATTGTTATAGCATCCCTTAATATTAACTAGACAACCTTTTCTTTTATTTCTATAACTTTAGTGACATATAATTGAAGTATGAAAAATTTTCCCACATTTAAAGTGCACGTTTGTGACCAGTTCTGACAGATGTATATACTGTGACCCCATCACCACAATCAAGATAACAAGCACCTTTCTTTTCCCCAAGTTCCCTCACATCCCTTGACAGCTCTCCCCTCGCTGCACTCCCATCCCAGGCAACTGCTCATGTGCGCTCTGTCCTCATAGGAGTTTGAATTTTCGAGAATTTCATGCAGATGGAATTGTCCAGGAGACGCCCTTTTGGGGGGGTGGGGACTTGGTTTCCTCCCCTCAGCATAACGATTTTGGGATTCACCCAGGTTGGGAGTGTGGCTAGTTTACAGCTTTGTATTGCTGAGCAACATTTCATTACCTGGAGTTTTTTTAAGTTGTGAGGGCTTCCCTTAACAAAGCATACATCATCAAAAATCAGGAAGCTAGAATGAGCTTACTGTTTCCAATTCTCAGAAACCATCGCGATTATTTTATATTCTACTTTGAGGCGTGATACCTACTCCTCAGCTGGGCTGTCCAGGCCCTTCCCTATCTGCTCCGTGGACTGAGCCACCCTCTTTCCCCTCTGCTGACCAGCCAGACTCCTCCTTGAAGCCTGTCTCCTGAACCTTTTGGGATCTCTCTGGGCTGTGATACTCAGCACCCTGTCCGGCCCGAGCTGAGCCCTGGGAATAAGGAGAAAGATGGGGGACCATGACCCCTTCCTTCAGGGGTTGTATATTCCACGGCTGGGGAGGGAGGCAGACAGGTGCACGTCATGCCTGTGGGTAGACGCTGAGCAGAGGGAGGAGAGAGCGCTGCACACATCTATCTGCCAGATGGCCGTCAGACGTGGGCATTGTCAAACTCTTCCTTCTCCTCAATTTGTCTCCCCAGTAAGGTTGAGCCTCTGCTGCTTGAGAGCCACCTCGCACTCTGCTCTTGGGGGAGCAGTTCATTGTAAAACACAGCACTAAGGTTTTACAGCATTACGACACCCCCTGATTCTCATAAACTCCCTGGAGAACAGCTGGCTAAGCCTAAACCTTCCATGTTGCAAAATGCATAAGCCCAGATCACAGTACTGGATGCCTCCTGCCCTGCAGTAAACGCAGTCTGCTTGTCTCCATTTGTCTGGCTTGGTTCTAGTTTTGACGCTGAAATTCTCATGTCCTGGGAACCCCTGTGGTCCCAGGCCAACCAGAGTGGTTCGTTACCCTACTTACAACTCACATCTCCCTGGCCTACCTTTTATTTTAGGTCAATAATTCCGGCAGCATAGGCATTAAGGGAACTTGTTAGAAATTCAAATGGGGGGGTGTCCATGCTCTACCCCAGACCCTCTGAGTCAGAATACCTAGGGTTGCAACCAGCAATCTGTGCTTTAACAAGCCTTCTAGGAGACCCGGGTGCTGGTTTGTGCTTGAGAGTCACTGTTCTAGACCTCTCTGTTGCTGCTAGCTTAGCACAGGAGCATCCCATCAGCACCTGCCTCAGGAGGAGCTGGACCAGCAGATAAATGATGCCCTCTTCCACCGCGGGGGCAGACAACTTGAAAGCCCAGTCCACACATGTGCTATCCAATGCAGTACTCAGTAGGCACATATGGCAATTTAAATAATTAACATGAAATTAAGGGGCCATATTTTAAGCCCACACTAGTCACCCATGCCTAGTAAATGCAGTCTTGGATAGCACAGAGAACATTCCCAGCATCACAGAAACTTCTATTGGACAGCATGGTTCCATGTGGCTCCTCACAAGAGCCGAGAGAAACTGCATCCCAGTTGCTCACAGCAGTGACCAACTCGAAATGCACTTTTATATTGTTTTTTCTTCGTTCTCTGGTTTACTCCACCCAGCCTCCCAATCTTGTCTCCCGGAAGAAACCTGCAGGCAAGACTTTGTCTAGGGCTGGGCTTTCTTAGGGCAGGGTGAGAGGTGGGGAGTGGCAGGATAGGACAGAGAGCTGCCAGGAAGGGCTGGAAGGAGACAAAGGCCCTCCTGACCCCAGGACCCTGCCCGTGGTCCCAACTCTGTCCATGAGCAGGGAGGGCCCTCAGGGGCTGCTGCCAACCTCGAGAACACAGGCTGTGGACAGAGGGAGTCTTTACGTTCAGAAATGGTACTTGAAGATTATGAGAGAACAAAGCATTTTGAACAAGCCATTTCGCTCAGAGGTTTGCGTTGACTTTGAGGGAGGATTTGTGCTGCTGGAGCTTTTCTTTCCACAGAAAATCGGCACCCGAGGCAGGGCACATGCTGATGAAGTGGCTCTTGAGCTAGGAAAGCCACAGTGCAATGTACAGCCCTGATTCAAGGAGTTGACCCCGCGGCCCCCTGTGGTTTGTGAATATGATTTTTTTAGGGAAAGAGAAAATACTCCCGCATTTTCTTTAGGACTCTATCAATATTATATATGTGGAATAGCTCTACAATCAGCTGTTTTACCTTGAAGACTGGTTAAGGGTGGTGGTGTTTTGACATCTTTTCAATTCAGCTCAATTTGACAAGTAATTATGGTGAGCCTAGCACAGTGCTCTTTCCTCGGCAATAAATTAAAAGCCTGATTTAGTCTTTCATTTCAAAAAGAACTAACAGCATTTACATTTTAAAATATATGTAACGCTTCATTTTGACAAAAACCTACCTGGTTTTCACATGTCATTGCTTCATCTCTGGATTAAAGGCTTATTTCAACAATAAATATCTTGCTGCTTTCTCTCTCACTGAAAAAAAAAAAGCTGCTCTTTTGGATGACAATTTTATTTGATAAATAATTGCATCAATTCCTGCCAAAAGCACATACTAGCTGCCCAAGGTGAAATTTACCAGCTTCCAATTTTTAATTAGCCTGTTTCTCCTTTACAGTTGGAGCTTCTAACAGAGAATGAGAGCAAAGTAGCTCACTGAAGGAAGGCAAGTCATGCAGAAAATGCCAATATCAATTTCCTAAACAAGTCATAACTTAAATGCCACACACCCAGTTCCCAGCCCTCAGCTTTAAAGGGAGAAGCAATAAGAGAAAACAGATTTGGCAGAGAGCATTATCAATTAAAGAGAGAAGTTAAAAGGAAAAAAGTGTGCCTTAAGTAAATTGGGAAAACAAATTCCAACTGAAGCTTGGTATTTGCAGTCTGAGGAGGAAAAGCTTTTCCATTTGGGCTCATCCATCTTTGTCCATAACTTTAGCAAACTGGTCCCTAAGACCTGGGAAGGGAGATGTGCCTTAGAGACACAAGGAGAATATGCAGGGGAATAAGGCTGGCCCTGCCATTCTCTCAGGGACCTTATCCCTATTCCCTAACCCCTCTTGAAGTTCCTATTTCTCCTCCATAAAATGAGGATAATGCAATCAGCCCCCTGACAGGGAAACAATCACCTGTTCCATGTGCACACCTGCTGGTGAGTGCACAGGTGTGCCAGTGTACGTGTGCAGGCGTGCCCACAACCTACAAAAGTGCAAAGACTTCGGTCTTCTGAAAGATGAGTGAACACATGGAAGTTATAAGTACCAAATTCCAACTGATAAATACCTCAGAAAAATTTGGTCAGCGGAGCCCACAGGGCTTCACTTGAGCTGGTGATATTTGACTTTCTAAGCTAAGGAATAAGAAAGCCATGTTTGCCATGCTAGTTTCTGGAGCCTTGTCTATAATGAAATAGGTCTTTTTTTTTTTTTTTTAATAAAAGGGCCAATTGGCTACCCCTCTGCTTATAATAGCGAAAGAACAGCTCTGACACCATGATTTAGGGATGGTACTTCCTCCCCAGCTCCACTGAGCAGCCTCTGGTTGTCATTGCTGGGGCAAATGACAGCTTGGGTTCAGCAGAGAAAGCCATCTTGAGGAGTGATAATCACTTTCCCTCTGGAAATAGCAGCTGGGAGACTCTTTTGTGGGGGAATGGTCTCTTGTTGAGCTTTGCCAGAATGGGTTGCAAATGGCAAAAATCCAGAAGCCCTCAGAGATTTTAAAGTAATACACATACTGAATGACAGCATAGTTAAGAGAAATCTGAGTCACTTCTGAACACAGACCTCGTTTCAATACTCAGCTTCTCTGGTCATCAGCTTTGGACCTATGACAATTCATCAGGCTACTTTATAAGCTGATTTTTTCCTTGGTGTATACAGGATAATAATACCCTCCAAGAAGATCACGTATGATGTGACAAGTGGGGCCAAAAGAGGAAATCCCTGGGCACACACACATACACACACACAAAGTCAGAGATAAGTTTCTTTGGTCTATAGATAATTAGTTGCCAATATTTTCCCCTTGGGAGATTTAATAGAAGGATCTAATTTTCAGCTTGTTGAAGAATCAGAGGTTCTGCCTCATCAGGACTTTGAACCCACAGGCAGCAGCAGGCTGCAGGGACAGGCAGCTGTGGTTGAAGGGCACTGCGTGTTCTCTGGTCCCCCCCAGTCCTTCCACTTGTACCTGTACACTTGGGCTAGAGCCTGTTTGTGAGCATTGAAGGGAATGTGTGTGAAGAACTTAGCTCAGCAGGTCATCTCCACCAAATTATGTCTCCCCAAGAGCTTGAGAGTGGTGCTCCAGGGAGCATCGGACCCAGGCTATTGTATAGGGTGAAACTTTCAGAGCCGTCTCATGGACTGTGCAGAATATCATCAAAGCAGAGTGGTTCGAGGTGCATGTACCCTTCACACACACCGTTTCTGGCTGGTGTGCCAAGTGCCCAAATAATCCTACTATTACATTTTATTTCTTTGGAATCAGCATAGCCAAGTGCCTGACTCTTACAGAGAATGTAATTGTTGCCAGGCTTCCGTTCCCTTTGGACCAGTTACCCAATCTGAGAGCAGCTACAGCAGCTTGTGCCTGGAGAGTCAGTAGTTGAGAGGGGCTGACACCACCCCTAAGGCTGAGCTTTCATTGGTTTTGTGTCTACTTTGCAATGTCTGTGGTTTTCAGTCCCCCTTTTGCACTGTCTCTTTGATAGTTTTGCTTCTAATCTCAATCAGACGGCTCCTTCGAGGGTTCTCCACTTCCCATCCCCAATCTCAAAACTTGCTGCTTCTAATCGTCTGTAGGTTGAGGAACAGACAACTGTGCTTTTAAAATCAAAGAGTGGACTATGAATGAGATCCTAAAAACAACTCTCAGAGTTAGGTAATTAGGTAACTAGAAGTGGTTACTGGTTGCTTGTTTTCTCCTCCCCCACGTGTTTCTGGATGGAGAGATACAGAACAGGGACCACAAAACTCTGAGCCCTGGCGGGGGAAGCCACCTGGGCACAGCATCTCAGGATCAGCATCTCAGTTGCCCCAAGGCTGGTGAGAGCAGGGTGAGTGAATGTTTGTTTTGCTTTTGTTTTCATTTCTGAAGCATCCTCAAAGTCTGTGAGCTCACTGAGGGCAAGAGCACTCTGGTTCTTGGTATCCCCCAAAGCACCTGCCACATTTTTAGGCACTAAATAAACATTTGTTAAAATAAAAAAAATTGTTCATATTATATTGCAATGCTCATTGATTAATATTTTAAATATTTAAGGATGTGCCATCCTGCTTCTTGGAGGCTATCACACACATGGACACACATGGATTCATACTTAGACCTTGAGCCTTGAAAGGAACTTTCAACAAACTCAACCACAGACACTCTCCTCTCCATGGCACCCAGGACAGGTATTACCAAGCATATTAATCAGACCTTTCTTTCTTATAGCCTGGATCCTACCTCAAATCCTTCTCAATACAGTACCCTAGGAAGACTTAACCAACGAATCTGGATTGGCTTTTGGATGAAAATTATTTGCCATCCCAAATAAATTTTAGCATACCAAAGTACCTGTTTTACAAAGCCTCAGGCTGACCCAGCCATATTAGGGCACTTGCAGAAATTCTCTTAAGTCTGCCCAAAGCAGCACTGCCTTCCCCCAGTGATATCCTGTTCATCTCACCTGCCACTTGGCAGGTGGATCGTTGCACGTGAAGTCTACTTAAAGCTAGCCCAACCCACATCCCATCTAGTGTCATGCACACCAGAAGGAGCTCCAGTTCTATGCCCAAAACAATTGAGCAGAAATTCAAGTGTCTACTGATCTCTCTCAGAATCATCCACATTGCACAACAAAACATTCTTATCATTCTCTTTCCCTGTTCATTTCAGGCATAGCAGTTGCTTTTTCCTCACTTTCCTAACTTTGAAAAATTCCCCTCAAATCAGCCCTCACTGCCTCTTGCCACCTCCTCCCCGTGTACTTTCTGGATATTTCCTTCTCTCTCCCACTACTCACTTTATGTCTATTTCTATGCACGTAAATCCAACTAGATTTTCTTCCCTTCAATTTTTCCACTCACCCATTACCATGACTGTAATGACAGGCACAGAAATGACCCCAAATGACAGGGTCAGCATCCTATTTATGGGGCAGGGGAAAGGGAGAGACTGTGGCTACTAAAATGATAATATTTACTTCTTTTTGCACACGTATCATTATGCAATATTCTAGAATCTCAGAATGTAATCTACTTTGAATACTTCTTTGCCTAAATCCCCCCTTTATTTAAGAGACCACATGAGTATTAGAGCTGGATGACCCCAGTCTTCACCAAGCTCCTCTTGTCTGGCCCATCCCTGTGCTGCGGCTGGAGGCACTGACAAGAGTGGAGCAAGCCCCCACGGGGTTGCATTAACTGCAGGTGACAGCCTACTGTGCTCCTACCAGGCCATGCTGGCCTGTGGGACAGACCTGTGGGTACTGATGGGTGCAGATTTCCAGGGCAGTGTGAACGGGAGCCCTGATCAATTTCTCAGACTAGAGTATTTTGGAGGAGCAAAGGGTGAAAGTGTTGGCCTATGTAATTCCTTCTTTTGTTCAGTTGGGAGCAAATTTACTAAGCACTTAGTTGTGTGCCAGGCATCTGATAGGTACCATGGATACAGAAATGTTTAAGGCAGGCCATTGACCTTGAGGGGTTAACTGCAGCTAAGCAGACGTCACCTGCTTTCCCGATTTCTCCTTGTTAGGGCCTGAGCAGAAACAGAGCTGCCTTAGTGCAGGAATCACGAAGACAGGTTATGTCACAGCAGTCATGACATGTGGCAGAGCAAATAGTGGTTTCCCGAGCACAGCCGTCTGCCCACACCAACCACTGACAGTTCCTCTCTCCTCCATTTATCTCCAGGCTCATTGTAACCCCTCCCAGGAGCACACCCTATGCCTCCTTTTCTTATGAATCAAGGCCTTTGGCAGCTTCAGTTCATGGGACTTAGCCAGGTCCCCAGCCGGAGCTCTGGTCACCTAGCATGGACCTGGTGCTGAGCCACTGAGCTTTTTGCAGCTGATTGAGTCCTGCCTGCAGGCCTGGCTTATTCCTACCTCCTGAGCAAGGGCTCACTCAGCAGACATCCTGCAGGGGGTTGGTGCAGAGCACGTGGGAGCCCATGGGGATGAGACTCACAGACACAACAGTGAGAGAAATGTGCCTGCTGTGTGATTCTATTCACACGAAGTTCGGGATAGGCAAAGATGATGACTGCGACAGAAATCAGGAGAATAGTATCCTGATGGCAGGCAGCGGAAGGGCTGGAAGGAACAAGAGGGGGGTCTCTGGGGTGCTATATTCTGTACCTTTACCTGTGTGGATATGTAAAAAATAGTTCTTCTGTGCTTATAGGATGAGAGCACTTTACTGTACCTAAATTATACGTCAATTAAGAAAAAAGCACCTTGGGGGCACTGGCAAAGAGGTGGGGGTAAATGCACAGAGAAGGCCACATTAGTTCACTCCAGTCAACAGACGGTTTCTGGCACTCCTGTGTGCCACATCACCCACTGGGGCCCAGGGGACATAAATGAGGAGATAGAGTGTGCATCCTTGCTGAGACACGGCCCTGTAAACTGAACCATGAAAGGAGGGCAGGCTACGTCCTGAAGAGTGAGAAGCCATTAGGCCCTGAAGTAAGAGAGAAGCCTCACAGCTGAGGGGGAAGCCTGAGGGGGCAGGGTGGGGGAGGCGCAGGCAACCCCTCCCACTGGTGCCCTGGGCATGAGCGCAAGTGCTGAGAAAGGGAGGTCGAGGCAGGGCCACGTGGTGAGGACCACCCCTACCTGGGGATGACATTCTGAGTGCCTGCTGCCTGGGCCTGCCTGCATGTCCCTCACCTCGTTATTTAGGTCCTGAGTGTCCCGGGATCTGTGGCTCACTGTAATCCACTCAGGGTCCTCAGTCTTGAACACCAAGTATATGAAGGAATCCGGGCACAGGCCACCTGGGACCACCCAATCCTGCTCATAGCCTGGCCCCACCCGGCTGCACACAGGTCAGTGCGCACCTGTTTCCAGTGGGGCAAGCCCCCGACTGATGGCTCTCTGGGGGTCTTTGAGGTGAGTGCCTTCAACACTGGCAGGGAGAGCCCGGGCTGCCTGTTTAAGATTCAGGTTAAGCCTTCCTCTGAGAGCACTGCCACGGCCAAGAAAGAATTATTACTTGTCTACCTATATTGTTTATTTCCTCTTTCAATAAAGCCTCACATAACACAGATGTACCTTCATTTCCACTTCTATTAATTGCAGTGTCTTTGAGGTGAATAAAGAGACTGTGCAATCAATAGTGATGATGGAACCATCCAGCACCAACATATCTCCTCCACTGTCTCTACCCCCGCATCTATCCGCTTTACTAAGTGGCAAAGTATATTATCTTTTTTTTTTAAAAAAAGTGTGCCAGTAAGGGAAACAAATCTACAAATAATTATTTTAAAAAATTAATTGGTGGTATAATTCAATTATGCAGCATGTAGTGAGGAAAAGTTCTCTTAATTACAACAGAATTGAATAGGACATTCTTCAGCCTTAACCTTGTTATTTTTCAAGGTGAGCTATTGCTAACTAAATTCTAGGATGGCTTTCAATAGCCTCTCTTTGTAGCAGTCATCTGCAGAACTATTCAGAAGGAATCTGTCTCTGATGCAATTGGAGATTGCTGGAGGATAAACAGATAGATGGAGGCCATGAGTGAAAAATAAGGAGTGTGGGCTGTGCAGCCGGACATGGCTCCCCAGCGGGAACAAAGCCAATGACCTTGGCGGAAGAAACTCAACTCCTCAGACCTGCAATTTATCTCATCAGCCCTGCCTTGCAGAGTCCTGGGAACAATGAAGTGGTTTCATGGATGCAAAGCCCCTGAAGGATTGCAGGCAGTCATGCCAGACATTATCGTGTCCCCTCGCCTCTGAATTCACCTGTTGACGGCTTCTTACCTCCAGGGCCTGCATCTTGCCCCTCCTCCACCTGCAGGCTTTCCTCAGGGCCATGATAGCTTGTGTGAAGGGCCTCAGAAGTGCCCACCCCTAGAGGCAACCGATGAGGGGTAGGCATGGGCAAATCGTTTGCCCTTTGTCATGACACTGGTGACCAACCATAGCAGGGTGTGAGGAATGGAGGGGATTCTGAGGATGTGGGGTTTGGGGTGGTAAACTGGGGATGTCTGGGTAGAGCAGGATTGTTGGTTGCCCTCATCCTTTCTCAGAGGGTCCCTGGTGGGATGGAGCCCAGATGCCCACAGCAGTCACCTGTTCATCACTGCATCTCTGATGACTTTTCACCCTTCCCTATCTGGAGTCCTCCACTCTTACCTGGGAGCTTCCCAGGGCCACCTCCAAAATAAACCGCCTGCATCCAAGTCCTCAGCTTAGAGGAAAGCCACGTTCAGAAGACTCTCAGGGCAGCCACCTTTCCTTCACTCCTCCTCCTCACTCCGCTCCAGACCCTTCCTCATAACCGGGCTCCTAAAGTGAGCATGGGGGCCTAGGAATGAAAACACCAAAGAAAATCCCATCTGCTGGAAGGTAAGGGGGCTCTGGGGCTTTTAGGTTGGGCGCCGAGGGAGCACTTGTGATCCCCAGCTACCTGTGAATCAGTAAGGTGCCATCAGCTGGCTCATCCTCTAGAAAACAGGGCCAGCCTCCCCCTGTGACACCTGTTCCCATGCCCATGGAGTGATGCCCGGTGGGGGAAGCCAGGTACATTCTTTGCTCTCTGGGTGGAATATAGAAGGAGGATTGTCTCCAGTATCTCGACACAACCATGTTAGAGCCCAGGCAGCGAGGCCTCCCTCCTCTCTGGCCAGGGGTCCCTCAGTGCTGGTCATCATTTCCTGATCTTTGTTCATGCTGTTTCCCTGTTTGTAATGCTCCCTTGGCACATCCGACTCCTACCCTTCCAGACCCGAGGGCAGCCTGTAGCATCTGCGAAGCCCTTGGAGGTGATGGGCTGTCATGGACATAGAACCAGATGGCTTCTGACGTGGGGCTTCCTTCCTTCTCAGCAGACCGTGAGATGCAGGCTCTTGGGAAAGTGATTCATTAAGAAACCATCTCAGGGGAGACCTGTAAGGGAGTTGTCAGGGCAGGGAAGGGAGGAAGTCAAGCAAGGGTGTGATTTTAGGAAGTGGCTTCAGTCTGATCTTGGGGAATTCCTCCTTTTAGAATTAAGACAGATCCCTGGGAAGTCACAGTGAGGCAGGATGCTTTTCTTAGTGACACTAATCCATCAACTATAAAACACCCTCCTGTGACTAAATACCGAGGGTTCCACTTTAGGAAGGCCTTTCCAGTGCTGTGACATCTACTCCTGTGAGTCAGTAGAGTGGATAAGTTACTCTGAGGGTTCGCGTCTGTGGGATTTCTGAGGTGGCCCTTACTACTGTAGGGGGGACAGGACAGCCATCCATTGGGCACCCATGTTACACCAGGCCCTGGAGTTCCAGTACAGGAGCTCACTGAATCACGCAACTGCTTATATAGATTTTTCCCCCTTAGTACTTTGTTATTTTTATCCTTACTTATGTGTGATACAGAAAAATACGACTTTTAGAGTCATATTGAGATAGGAAATCACCAGGCCTTGCCTGATAAGGAGTCAAAAGACCTGAACCAGGTCTCTGAAAATAGGAGGTGGTAGAGAAACCAGCCAAAACCAGTTAGAACCAAGATAGCCACAGAAAACCACCTCGGGTTCCTTCACTGCTCATTATACTCTGCTTGCAATGCATTAACGTACTAAAAGAAACTCCCATCAGCACCACGACAGCTAACAAATGCCATGGCAACTCCTGGAGGGCACCCTGTATGGTTTAAAAAGAGGAAGAACCCTGGATTCTAAAAATTTCCTACTCTTTTCCCAGAAATCTTATGAATAATCCTCCCTTGACTTAACTTAAAATTAAACAGAAGGTCTAAAATAAGACCCCAGACACTCCTGAAGGGCTACTTGCTGTTACTCTGGGAGATGCTGCTGCTTGGTCCAGGGGAGGCCTTCCTGCTGTTTCTTTGTTACTTCACTAAACTTGATTTTGCTTTACTCTGTGGTCAGACCCAAGTTTTGAGGTTCACTTTCCTATATCGATTCTGAGGCCACATATACCTGTGAAGTTTTAGTTTTCTCAGTATAACACGCTGTGAGGATTAATTGAATTTAACATGACATAAAGCATCTTGTAGCAGGGTGGACAACCCACATTTTTAAGGAGAGGGGGATGAAGATATGCTCCAGCCTGTAGGAATTTAAAGACAACACGTATATGATTTCCAAGGCAAAGTTTATGCAAGTTTGCCCTCAAAATATGGTGAAGATGCTCCCCTCCTCCTGGCTGCTTCTTTGCATCCAAATGTATCACAAATGACCAGAGATGGAGGGAGAGAGTCAAGGAGCGACGTGAGGTGTGGGGTGTGCCGTGCAAGAGCCACTTCCTTCACGGTTTCCAAAACTGAGCCAAGACTGAAAAGGAACATTGCCCATCACGACCTTCCTTAAACACTTTATGATTTCTCATCTACCACTCAACACAATGACATGTAAAAGTTTACATAGTCATTCTAATTATTCTGACCTCGCTGACTGGCTCCTGTATTCTAGACCTGCCCTTTCCCATAAAGAGTCTATTTCTCTTCTCACTGACCTGTGAGGCACTGACTGCTGACCTCAGTCACAGCCCACACATGTTGGTCACCTTGTTGCCCTGTGTCTCTTACCCGAGAGGAAGAAGCTGAGACCAGAAAAAACAGGTAACTTGCCCAAGGTCACTCAGCTAGTCCGAGAGGAGCTGGTGTGTGGACCTTGCGCTAACTTGTTCAAAAACTGCTTATGTTTACTTCCCCCCTCTTTCCATGGCTGTCTAGGAACACAGTCATGAACAAAATAAAAACAGGAAGGTTGTCCTTGATCCAGCTTCTTCTTTGCACTTCCCTCCCCCTTCCTTGACATATAAACCCTGATTCTGGCGTGGTAGAAAGGAAATGGCATTCACTTTGAGAGACAGCTGTGGCAGCTGCTCCACGCTCTGCTGTTACCACCACTAATGAGAAAGAATAAGCAGCAGGTTGGAGAACTCAGTGATTTCCGTATGCACTTTTATTCTACAAGCTAAGTGTTCACTGTTTTAAGTAAACACATTTTGCCTCCGCTGAGACCCACACATTTTGGTGTCTGCATGATACAAGCACAACTAATTTTACTTTCACAAGTTTTCCTTCTTTTTAAAACTAGTGAGGCCCAGCCAGCAGCTTTGCATGCTAATGAACAGGCAGACCTTTTGCTACGGTCTGAATGTTTATGTCCCTTTAAAATGGACATGTTGAAACCTACTCAGCAAAGTGATGGTATTAGAAGGTTTGGTCTTTGGGAGGTGACTAGGTCATGAGTGTAGAACCCTCATGAGTGGGATTAGTGGCCTTACAAAAGAGGTGGATTTAGTAAAGAAAAAAGAAAAAAAAGAAGAAAACATAGGTGGAAAGCTTCGTAATATTCAAAACAAAACAAAACAACCCAAAAGGGGTCTGATGGAGCTCCTGCATCCCCTTCCTTTCCAACACATGAGGACGGTGTCTATGAGAAACTGGCCCTCGCCAGATCCTGACTCTCCAGGTACTTGATCGGCAACTTCCTTGCCTCCAGAATTGTAAGAAATAAATAACTGCTGTTTATAAATTACCCAGTGTGAGTTATTTTGTTATAACGCCAAAAGGACTAAGACACATTTCAATGACATAAATGATGAGCCTGGAGGGGAGGTAGACGAGCAGGAGCACAGTGAATAACCTACTATTCACCCTTTCCTTCTTGGCCATTAGCTGGCGTTTGGGCGGCTGCCCTCCTGTGTCTGGGACCCTCATGAACAAAGGTGACCTCGGAGAGATTTGGGGATTAAATGATTGCAGAATGCAATGGTGCTCTAAATCCATTCGATTGGGGGCAATGATGCACCGAGCCATCAGCTGTTTGGTGAGCCAGTGCAAAGTAATTATGCCGCTCCCTGGGAAGGAAATCACCCAGACATGCAGCTGAAGAATTATCAGGCATGCCTACTTTAGGGAGTAATTCCTCTTAAATTATTACTTTGTTGCAAGACTATCCAATGTTGCTAAACCGTGTCTGTGCTAGGATGAGAGGTCAAACACACACAACTTCCCAGGAAGGGTGGGGATGGGTGGCGATGATGAGGGAGCTGCAAGACTTTCCTTGGGACTCTGGACCACTCTTGACTGTAGGTGGCAGAATTCTGCTATCAGCAAACAGGTGTGTTTTCAAGTAAAATAAAGCTCCAACCATTTGGTGTGTTGTAACAAAATCACCTGGAAATGCTGAGTGTCCCTGTGGCACTTGTCACCTCCTGGAGCAGAGTAGATCCTCAGACCCATAGGTGGACGTGCCGCCACCCCAGCCCCCTCAACCCCTATCCTGCTATATACATAAAACCAAGCCTCAAGTAGAGAATTCATGTTTTAACCGGTCCAAAGTGTGAATCATCTGACTCAGAGACACTGGGGTTGACAGTGGTTCTTACCTTGTCTTCTATTCTCAGCTTATTTCGGGCTTATATATTCTGCCCTCATGACTAGACTGTGGGCATCTCCCAACCAAAGACATTGTCTCATTTTTGTCTAAAAGGTGGCTGACCAAAGCTCCTCTCCCACAGCATTCCCAGACAACTGAGCCCAGGGAAGAGCCAGGAGGAGTCGGGCTCTGGGCCAACTGGTGGTCTGCATGATACAAGCACAACTAATTTTAGTTTCACAGATTTTCCTTCTTGCACCCATGCGTGCATGCGGGTATGAGACATGGACTCTTATATATCCCTTGACCTCTCTTAGTGTCCACCTCCTCACCTGTGTTGGAGGTTCTGAGTATTCTGGGTGAGCGAATGATGTACTTAGTGGACACACAGTCTCCCCAAAATGGCAGCCATCATGCCCTCACTCACGAGGGCATTGGATCAGTTCCAGTACATACTCTTTTCTGTTTTCCTTGGCATATTAATCCAGGAAAATGGGCTTAATACCATGTACCTCACATATTAGATTTGAGGCTCATTCCCGTCTGTAAAAATGGGAACCCAGCAAACAGTTGCTCAAAAAACTGGCCTGTACTTTCTCCCTCTTGCTTTCTTTCTGTCTCTACCATGTCAGACCTCACCAAATCCTCACTAAACCTCCCTGAAGAAACTGAGACTCAAACAAGTAACTTTGCTAGGATCACACCACTGGTGAGCCGCAGAGCAGGGATTTGAACCTAGGCATAAGTTCTCTCTCAACCCTTCTTCTAACTCCTGTGGGGCCAGAGGCACACTGGGCATGCAGGTTGGGAGATGTGTTTTACACAGTCCTAATTTTCTACAATGCTTGGTGTGGTCTGGCGAGGTTCAACAATTGAGGCTGTGCACACAGAATTTAACTCCACAATAAGAAAAGCTCTTCCTTCCACAAGGGGGCACTGTTTAATTACCTCCAGTTCTGTCAGTGCACCATAGGCTAGGGACACTCTGCCCCACATCAATGTTGACCATAAGACTTCCGTTAATTAATACCAAGTTTAATCTTCTTTGATTACAAGCCTTGATTGTCACTGATCTCTCAGTCATCCCTGCCAGCGGGTATGTATCTGAGTTCCAAAACCACTTAGGCACCATCGTGCCAAGAGAAAGGTGAAATGAAACATTAAGCTGGGTTTATGGTCAATTTAATTAATGCAAATGTTCAACTTGGTTCATTTGGCCCCATAATGCTGTCCAATAAAGCTATTGGGGACAAACACTTCCTGACTGTTTATTTTCTATGTCCTCTTAAAAAAAAAATCCTTTCCGCAAGAAACTAAGCAAGGTACACCCCAAAGGACACTATTAGGTTCTAAATTGTATCCATGGAAAACCTGCCTCTGGACTAAAGTCTTGAAAACAAGGGACTCTCAGCAAAGAAGGAGTAAGCTTGTGAATTGGCAGGGCTGAGAGTGAGAAGGAGGTGTGAGTGTGAAAGGGAAGCGTGAGTCTGAGAAAGTGTGTCTGAGAGAGAGAGAGAAGAAAAGAGGCACTGTAGAATGTTTACCCACTAGCAAATTTATTAAAGACTTTCCTGATCAATTAATCAATAGACAAGTCTCTACTGAATAACATATTTAATATATGTGTAGGACCTTCCAGGGTCCAGAGAACCACTACCTACATTAACTCACTTGATTGCTGCTCGTAGCAATCAGGGCAGGTGTATATTATGGTTTCCATCCTGTACACATAGGAAATGAGCCTGAGAAGTCAAGTGGGTTGCATAAGATCACACAGCACCAAAGCTAGAATATGGGCTACATGCTTCTAGCCCACTGCCAGTAGGGTACTGTGTGCGGTTGTGCAGATGGCACCCTGTTCAAGGGCACCTGGGCATGCCCATGGCTCATTGGCTAGGTCAATACCATGGCTGGATACTCTGGGACCAAAAGAGACTGGGACCTCTTTTCTTAATTTTCCCAGTGACACCTCTGCTCACCCAGCCATATGCCAGTGGGTGGCATCTGCCCAGAAGAGGTGCCATTCTCTAATGTGCTCTGAAGTGCCACACAGAGGCTTACAGCACTCATCCTGCCTGTCCACTCCTTGCCCATTAGATTGTGGCACCCCTAACATTACAAAGTGCATGTATTTCTCCATAGGCAAGCTCTTGTTCCAGACCTCCTTGAACTTCCTGAGAGGAAGAACTGAGCTTTAGTCATCTCCGTGCCTGACATGAGGTCTGTGATACTGAGTGAGTGAACGCATGTACACACATCCATGCTCCTTCCTCTATAGATTCCTGGCCCAGCCCTCTGCTGGATGATTTCTCCTTCCTCTGAAGGCCGAGAGCCCTTCTCAGTGCCTCCCGTATTGGGTCTCAGAGTCACCTGTGTGCTTGAGACTACTCTCATATCAGACAGCAAGCTACCTACCTGAGGGCAGCCGCTGGGTTTGGCAATAAATGGCATTTCTCTCCCCTTTTCCTTTGCCTCCAATTCATTCCCCCATTTTTCTGTAGCCTGTTTCTTAAGGACAAATGATAAGTTTATGTTACAGTAGGTGTGAAGTGATCCCACCAATCGCCCTCCCTCCATGCATCCTCCTCCCTCCCCTTCCCTGCCTTGCCCTTTTCCCCATATTCTTACGCTATAATTGGGTTTTAGCCTTCATATGAAAGCTATAAATTAGCTTCATATTAGGGCTGAGTACATTGGATATACTTTTTCTTCCATTCTTTTTTTTTTTTTTTTTTTTGTGAGACAGACCCTCAAGCTGTCATCCTGGGTAGAGTGCTGTGGCATCCCAGCTCACAGCAACCTCCAATTCTTGGGCTTAAGCGAGTCTCCTCTCTCCGCCTCCCAAGTAGCTGGGACTACAGGCGCCCACCACAACGCCCAGCCATTTTTTGGTTGCAGCCGTCATTGTTGTTTGGCAGGCCCGGGCTGGATTCGAACCCGCCAGCTCAGGTGTACGTGGCTGACGCCTTAGCCCGTTGAGCCACAGGTGCCGAGCCTTTTTCTTCCATTCTTGAGATACTTTGCTAAGAAGAATGTTTCAGCTCCATCCATGTAAACAGGAAAGAGGTAAAGTCTCTATCTTTCTTTAAGGCTGCACACCTACAGTGCATCTTAGAAGGGCACAGGTGAAACTTACTAAATGCAGAATACCAATGTCTACATATAGTGATTAAGAAAATGCCATGAAGGCTATGTTAAACAGTTCGATGAAACTACTTCAGATTGTATACGAAGTCAGCACATTGTGCCCCATGATTGCACTAATGTACACAATTATGATTTAATAAAAATTAAAAAGAAGTTTATGTTACAGGAGCTAATGGATGTCAATGTGGGTATAACTTCATCTCACAGAATCAGAGTCCAAGAATAGTTACACCTTCTAGGAAGGCAATCTTTTTAAAATTTTTATTAAATCATAACTTTGTACATTGATGCATTTGTGGGGTTCAGTGTGCTGCTTTAATATACAATGTGAAATGCTTACATTGAACTAAGTAACACATCCATCATAATTATACTCATTTCTTAATAGTTTTGAAATGTACCATTGCCTCATGCACATTAGGTGAGGTTCCCCCCAAATGCCCTCCCTCCTCCCCTCCTCTCTCTAGGAAGGCAATCTTCTAGGGTTCTCTCCTGAGGCCATTCTTCTAATGGTTCTATTTTTCCTGTGCTTGAGCTTCTGAGATACACCTCAATTCTCACACCTCTAAGGCTCAGTACAAGTGTGAAGTTGAGATATTACATAGAATAAGTGCTTTTGGATTCCTTCATTAATTTTCTGGACTTTTTTTCTTCCATGGTTTTAGATATGGCCAGTACAGATAAAAGTAGCAAAAGAACACACTCAAACAAACAAAAATAAAAATAGTGGAAAGATGGCAAATCCCTTTTTCTTAAGCCAACCAAACCAGAAATTACCGAGGTTTCTCTTTGTGCTTTCCAAGATTTTCCTGTCTCCTGGCCTTGGGCACAGCAAAACTTCTAGACAAGCAACAAAGTGGTTTTAAACAGCCTTCCTGCTGAGACATAGGTATATTCTCACTTGGCAAAGGACATATGTGTTCATCTATCATCAACTTCTTTCAGTAATCGGTGTTGCTTGAAACACTCTCTGCTTTGGTGAGGCTCAGATTTTGTCCCTGTCCTGCACTGTTCCTTCAATACCCACAGAATTTCATCTTGTCCCGAGACCCAGAGATTTTCAGTAAACCAAGGCATCGTACTCTTTGGGCTGAGACTGTGGGCCCAGGACAGAGGCAGTCTGTACCAGAGACACCTTGCAGGGTAGCATGATAAAGCTGGGCTTGTTCCAAATTTTCATTCATCTATATTTGCTCCTTAAGCTGCATTCTTCTCATTTTTCTTCTCAAGAAAAACATGAGGCTTCAGATGGGGATGGATGCTCACAAAAATCTTGGTGGGTTGAGAGGAGTGACCAGCATGGTGTAACAGACAGGAAGATATACTTTCCTGATGGTCTGGGAAGAACATGGTCCATTCAACATTCACCTTGGGGGTCCCTAGTAGATCTGTCTTCCAAATCCTATAGCTTTAATGCAGGAATGAAAAGTTGAGATCTCAACCGTCCCAATTCTATTCACCAGCATTCATGGCAGATGTTGCTAACTGATCGTGGTAGTGCTGCTTACTGTGTCAGTTTCGGATTCAGCGTTCCTTCCAACACACAGTTCCAGACAATGACTAACAATCAGGGTTGGCACATAAAATGCCACAGTTTTCTTCATGTTTACCATATAGTTGAAGACAAATAATTGCTTAATACTCAAAGTCAGGTAGAACAGTCGATGGACCTGTGGATTGGGTCTCTTTTCAAAGTCACGGTGAAGAATGATCACTTGTCGGACTAATCAAGATCCTACACTGTGACCAATAGTCTAACACTAATTTGTCTGCGCTTTAACTCCTGCCATAAACAAGATGGATGAAACCAAAACAGGGCAGGAAAAACTCAGGCACATTTTCATTTATTCAGTCTCAACTCAAGGCATTAAACCTACTTAAAACTAACGATGCTCTTTAGGAATAGATTTGTAAACAAAATACCAATGGTGCATCCTTGAACTTCTCTCGAGTAGCTGAAAATTGGAAATGCCCTTTAGGCAATGCACACATGTGGCTGTGAAGCAAGGCATTCCTTAAACTTAAAAGTTGGAGGGTCCTATTTTAATGGCATTAAGAACATCAG
The DNA here is from genome assembly GCA_963574655.1 of Perodicticus potto. Classification (NCBI taxonomy): domain Eukaryota; kingdom Metazoa; phylum Chordata; class Mammalia; order Primates; family Lorisidae; genus Perodicticus; species Perodicticus potto. Next base: position 73,183 of record CAUYRH010055310.1, on the reverse strand, counting down.
AACTACTCTCTTCTAATATGAATTCAGCACTTTTTCAAGTTTGCTTTTGTTGTTCTGAATCTCACTTTTGTTGTGGGATTTCCAACGTTGTTTTAACTTATTTCATTTTTTGTCCATTTACGTTCTTTGTTTTTTTTATTGGTTTCATTTGCCTACATAAGAACTTAGGAGCTTTCACCCAGGCAATGGCATCTTCTCTGCATTCCTGCCAGTCATCAGGTGGTCCCAGAACAATGGGTAGTGAGAATCCTGAGTAGGGAGAGACACTAGACATGGGATATGTCTATTAAAGCACCCTCTGCAATCCAGCATTGCTATTCTAGGTACTGAGTTATGGAAGGCCTTCAAGTGCAGTACTGGAAGATTTGTTAGTAGCATCTACGAATCACAGTGGGTCTGTCCACAGCAGGCTGAGATGAGGCAACACAGTATTGATGTCCGCACCACCTATGACTACCTAGCAAGGGGCCCAGGAATCTTAGAGCCTCATTTTCCTGTGTGAGAATGCTTTCTGAATTTATCAGCTCAGCTCACACGAGGAAGACTCAGACGTACACAAATGCCTCTATCTGCCTAATTTTTCTCAGCTTCTAGCTCTGAATATCCCTTTGATAGATAATATTCTTGCTGAATTATAAACGTCCCTCTTCAGGAGCTGTGTGTGGGAGTGGGAGGAATGATGAAAATTTGAACCTACCTAAGAACACTCACAGCACTGATGTTTTATTTTTCTTCCACATAAACCTGGCTTTTATTTCATATTAGCAGCAGGAGAATCATGCTTAAAAGTCAATGCTGATGGAAGGTACATTCAAACTGCACTTAATCACACTCAGTGGGGACAGGCAAGCCAGAGTGATTGCTTAGTTTTTTTCTTTTTTCTTTTTGATGAAAGCTTGTTTTCTTGAAGGCTGGGCTCACAAGGCCCCCCAATAGCCCACGCACAACTATGGTTTGGAACTCTGATCTCTCTGAGCCTGGATAGTTCTCAAACTCTTTACTGAATGCCTTTTCTTTCCCAGTAGTGTCAAAGCAAGAGGAGGTACAGCTGGCCTCCACGCTTTTCCTCTGGATTTTCTCTGTCGCTGTGCACGCCACCAGCAGAGAGCTCCTTCAGCCTGTTTCTGCACCTGTATCTCCAACCACAGATCACAAGACAGACGCGTGGTTGAGGGCCCAGGAGTCTGTAGCTGTACTCTTTGTGTCCAATTCCTCTTCTAAGCACTATGTGAGTTCAGGCAAGTTATCTAACCTCTGTGACTTCCTCTAAAAAACGACAGTAGTAATAATAGCGCCTCTTCCTTGGTCACAATGCAGATTAAATGGACTTAAAATATGTAATGCACCTCAAAAATGGCCAGCACACATTCAACATTTTATGTGTTGGGAGCTGAGAGAGAAGAAGGCAGGGATAAGAGGAACTCCTTGAGGGCAGGGGCCTATCTAAATCACTTCTGTGATCCCAGCATTCGGGCTGGCACAGAGAAAAGTCCCTATACATGTGCTGGAAGAATGCCTATACTCTGAGATCTCCCCCACTGGCCTAGTTCTCAATAAATAGTCAATCTTCAAAGAGAAGCATCATTTTTTTCAGCTGCCCTAAAAACAGTGGAGCAATTCTCAGGCTCCTTTTTCTGTTCTATGCTCCCGGGCTGCTTCCTGAAGAGGCGTGAGGTTACTCCTGGCTGACAGGTCAGTGGAAGACAATGTGAGGGAACCATCTTGAATGGAATTACCATCAACTAGAGTCGACTCTTATTATTTGCAGCAGCTATGATCTATAAAGTCACTGCAAATGCTGACTTAGCAAATACTGAACCATTGCTCCTAGGAGAGTTACAAGGGTAAGTGTCTTCGAGCCTTGTGTTACAACATTTTTGTCAACTGATCATTACACTTACGCTGCTTTATGTCACTGCTATGTTATGTGAGTTTCTGTTTAAAGACACCTTATTTAATACATATTGTTGATTCATTAACACTGCACTCACAGCAATAGCACCATCACTTGTGCCTAAATGAAGCTCGCCTGACACATGCTTTTCTCCAAAACGCAAAACACAGCCTTCCTGGGCTTAGCACACCAGACAGCATCTCAGTACTATTCTTGGGGGTCTACTTTAAACAGCAAAACCAAGGCTGGGCATGGTGGCTCACCCCTCTAATCCTAGTACTCTGGGAGGCTCAGGCAGGTGGATTGCTGGAGCTCAGGAGTTTGGGACCCACTTGTGCAAGAGCAATACCCTGTCTCTACTGAAAAAAAAGAACAACAGAAAAAACTACCCAGGCATGGTGGCAGGTGCCTGTTCTCCCAGCTAGTTGGGAGGCTGAGGCCAGAGGACTGCTCAAGTCCAAGAGAGTTTGAGATTGCTGTGAACTATGATACCACAGTTCTCTATCTAATGTGACAGAGTGAGACTCTGTCTCAAAAACAAATAAATAAATATAAAAATCAATCAATAAATAGAAAAACCATCAGCCAAAAGCATAAAAATGAAAAAAATAACAACAGCAGGTCATGAGAAGGACATAGTTTACAGTGAGAGAGCTGAAACCCGCAGTGAGAGCGTCTGGTTGTTGGGCCTCAGCTGGGAGCATGGCCACCAGGTACCTCGGTGCACACATCCAACAATGACTGTGAAGGATCCCCAGCTGTTAGGATCACAAGACTCTTTAGCAAGTAGGCAAATACAAATACTGATCCTTCAAAACATGAAGATCGCAGTATATGATTATGCAATAATGAAGGAAACTATTAAGTATGGCACTTGTGACAAATTCCTGTAGGACCGCAGCTTCAAATGTTTCAGACCAGTGGTTCTCAACCTTCCTAATGCCGCAAACCTTTAATACAGTCCAAAGGGGTCGCGACCCACAGGTTGAGAACCACTGCTTTAGACTATCCGAGGGTAACTTCAAATTTTATTTTTTTCAGAGACTTTTGTCCTTCCTGGAATTATCAAAGAGTGGTTAATATGAATGTTTTGCTGTTTTAATAAGAAGCACAATACTTAGATTGAGCCAGTTGTTCTAAGTCACTAGACACAGATGACTTTTGTTTCCTTGCAGCCAAAGGAGAAAAAAGGAAGAGAGTCAAGATTTTTTAAAAAGCTATCCATGCTGTAATAATTGGCATTACATACCTGTCTCATTGAACCTGGTTAATTGGGAATGAGGCTCCCTCGCTTCATTTAACAGATGAAGCTACGGCGGCTCAGTTTCCCAAGGTCTGAGGTACCCTCTTCAGGGCAATATACCCCCCACAACTGCCTGAGGGAGCAGCCACTGACACCCGTGAAGGTGACTGCCCCTTCCACATTTGCAGCCGGGAGCCCGTGACTGTCAGGGCCAATCCCACCCTTCCACACAGCCCTGACCCCTCCAGCCCCCATCATCCCTTATCACCTACACTAACTAATAGGCAGACTTCACGCATTTCCTAAGCCGAACCAAGTTCCCACTGTCACGAAGCTTCCCGGTGCTGCCTCTTGGCTCCGGCCTTGTCAGCATTCAGTCTCCTGTATTCTCTCTGAAGGGCTCCTTCCTTTTCCTTCCCTAAGCCAGGCTATCCTCTGAGGACATCATTCTCCTGCCGTCTTCTCACAGTTTGTTTTTTGTCCCGTACCTCGGGGACACTCCAAACCATTTGTTCCTCTTCCCTCTTCAAAAATCCTGGCTTGTTCCACCTTCGTCCCACAGGACTGTGTGACTCATCATTTTCCTTGCGGTTGTCATCTATCGACCTAGGGATCCTTCTCACTCTCCGCAGAGTTCAGCTCCTGGCTCACTGTTTTCCTTGCCACGTCTCGTACTGTCCCCTTTCTTGGTGACTCCACCTTACATCCTGGCGTCTTCCTTCTGAATCAAATCCCAGCTGCCCATTCCCATGGTCATCCCAAAGGTCCCGCCTTCCCTGATAAGTGCACGACCTTCATCATGCAGACACAAAGCAGTCTTCTCTCTTCTGTCTCCTGTGCTTCCACTTTACCTGCTTTAGTAAAGCAACTCCCACCAATGTGGACCCCAAGAAAGGTCTAATTCATTCATCTTGGCACTTTGTAATTCTCCATCATCAGTATTATTTCTTCACATCCACTTTTAACCAGTTAGATTTCACAATTCACTCCAACACCCTTAAAGTTCTTACACCTGCCTCTCTTTTTCATCCCAGGTGAAACATCGCTGGTGGATAAGCCCTGTCTTCCTCCATGCCTGCACCTTAGCAGCTGAATGTGCTCGGGAAGCTGCAGCCATGCTGGCCAGCATTCTGTGTACAGAGAGACATGTCTTTATTCCTCTCCAAGGCCAACCTCCTCACTCATGTGCTCAGACTGATCACTGTTTGTCTTCACACCAGCAGTCAGCCGTGCTTACTTACACATTATACTTTGTTTTTTCATGCTCTAGGAAATCATTTCCAGCAGCAAATAAACATAAACAAAGCATATATGAACACAAAAGCCTGCCAAGTTTTTACTATGATCTGAATTTTCTAAATGAAGAAACTGAGCTTCTAAGAAGTTAAAGTTAAGAAACTTACTGAGGTCACACAGCTAACTGGCCAGAACAGGGTGACTCTGAAATCTGTAGTTTTTATAGCATCATACTAACAAGCAAGGCTATATGATTGATCCTGGAATAACTCTCCATATGTATGATAACTGGTAGATCAAGTTCCAAAAACACTTTGCTGGCTAAGATAATGATAAAGGATACGTGGAAGTGGGCATTAAGTGAATGAATGGTGGACAGTGGGGACCAGGTTCCATATAGTTTAAATGAAAGTTTTGAAATAAGCAAGAGGAAGAGGCTAGAATGATCCACGTGCTAGTGGGTTAGAGTTAAAAACATGAGTGTGAACTCAAGTTTAGTTTAAGACAGAATCAGTTACACACTAACGTACACAATATATATGTGTGTATAATGGGTTCGTGTACATGATATACATTTCTATCTCTTCCAGTGAAGTGAGAATAAAAGCAATAATTCCCTAGAAGCAACAAGTCCATTTACTTTCAGAACTCAGTTTCTCCAACGAAAAGAGCCAGGACTCCTTGTAGAAATAAATTACTCTATACTCAGACAGGAAATATTCCATATGAACCTGGAGTATCTTGTGGTACTAGAAAGTAAAGAAGTGCTTAAGAAAACCCAGAACCTCCAATTCAAAAAATACAGTGATGAGGGTATGTCCAAGGGAAACGACACCCATAAAAAACATGTCCCTGATGGTCAAAGCTGTAACAATCCAAGAACACAATAAAAAAGGCGTATTGAATTATAACCTAGAGTATTAAATACGTGATATCTTTGAGTCAATACTGACAAAAATATAAATGATTAAATAAATAAATGAGGAAGAACAGAACAAATCAGTGCAGAAACACTACAAATAATTTATGCAAATCCTCTTCTCTCAAGGAGGTGAAGCATAACTTCCCATAATGTAAGTGTGAACTATGCATAATAACTTATTTCTAAAAATCACAGTAAGACATGAACAGAAACTTTTGGCAAGAAGATAGACTAATGGCCAAAAAACACATGAAAAAATGCTGAACATCTCTGATCACCAGGGAAATACAAATCAAGACCACAAAGGGTTATCACCTAACTCCAGCGAGAATGGCTTCTACCAAAAACCCCCAAACAACAGATGCTAGCATGGATAAAAAGGGAAAGGAATATTTATACGCTGTTGGTGGGACTGCAAAGTAGTACCATCCCTGTGAAAGTAGTACGGGGATACCTCAGAGAACTAAAAGTAGACCTACTATTTGATCTAGCATTCCTGCTGATGGGTATTTACCCATAAGGGAAAAAGTCATTTTATCATGCATTTAAATGTTCATTGCAACATAATGCACAAATGCAAAGATGTGTAACCAAATTCAAATGCCCATTACTACATGAGTGGATTAATTGAATATGGTATATGTAAACCTTGGAGCACTACTCAGACATAAAAAACTAGTAAACTAATAACTTTGTAACATCCTGGATGGAACTGGAGACCTTCTAAGTGAAGTATGACAAGACTGGAAAAACAAACAACACATGTGCTGATTGGAACCAGTTTAGCAGCACCCATGTGCACATTTGGTAGTAAAACTCAATGGAAAGCAAGAATGTGGGAGGCGACAGGTTGGGAGGGGTAAATTCACACCTGACTGCAGTGCACATTAACCAGGTAAGGGGCACAATTTTAACTTTGACTCTAACTGTACAATAGCAATTCATGGAATCAAAACACTTGTATCCCCGTAATATTCTGAAATTAAAAATATTTATATACACACATATACATACTTAAAAACTATAAAGAGATATAAATCTCACCAAATAAATACAGGGTGCTTTTTTAAAAAGTACAGTAAGAAATGGGGTAAAATGAGTAACTTAATACCTCAGAAACCCAATAAACACTTCCTGAACCAGATGATCAAGTTTAACATGAACAGCAATGTTATACTGATGTTATACATCCTTTATTTTACATTGTAAAAAATGATCCTTTACCATTGTGTCCTTTCTCTCCATAACTCATAAACCACAACATATCATGAGAAAAATTATCACACAAATTCCAATAGGGAACATCATACAAAATAAATGACTGACCAGTACTTCTTAAAACAATCAGGGTCATCAAAAGAAGGGCAGTCTGAGAAATTGCCACAGCCAAGAGAACCCCAAAGAGACACGACAAATACATGTAATATATCCTCCGTGAGATCTTAGAACAGAAAAAGGGCATTAGGTGAAAATCCAAATAAACCATGGGCTTTAGTTGATAATAGCATATCATTATTAGTTCATTAATAGTACCAATAGATAATAGTAATGGAAGTTATTCATAATTGGAGAAACTAGATGTGGGGCATGGAAACTGCATGACCTTCTCAATTTTTCTATGATGGAGAAACTGTCCTAAAAATAAAGTCTATTGAAATAAATCAACAATTAACCATATTAATAGACTAAGAAACAAAAACCATACCATTACATAAGATGTAGAAAAGTAATTTGACATAATCCAATAGTGTTCCTCATAAGAGTTCTTATGAAAGTAGAAATATAAGAGAATTTAGTCAATCTGATGAAGAGCATCTAATAAAAATCTACTTCTAACATCATATTTAATGGTATAAGCCTAAATTATTTTTTCTAAGATGAAAAATAAGGCAAGGATGTCTGCCCTTCATTTCTGTTCAATCCTATTCTCAAGGTTATAACTGGTTCAGTGAGGTGAGAAAATAAATAAAAGACACCTAGATTAAGGCAAAACACATAAATCTCTCCTTATTCATAGACCACTTGATCATCTGTACAGAAAATCCCAGGGAATTTATAAACATGCTACAAGAACTAATAAATATATTTAGAATGGTTGCATGATACAGGATTAATATACATAAACTGTGTTTCTCTACATTGGCAGTTGGAAATTAAAGTAAAAAGTATAATTACTGCTTACAATATCATACAGGTTATAAAATATTTATGGATAAATTTGCTAACTTGTGTGCAAGTACATTTATATTAATATCAGCCCTTACATACTACTGAAAGAAATTTTTAAAAACCTAAATAAATGGAGAGATCCATTATACTCATGGATTGGAATCAATAGTTATTGAGATGACTATTTCCTCTAAATCAGTTTACCCATTCAACATAAGTCCAAAAGAAAAAATCCATTTGTGTTTTCATTTTATTTTTATAGAAATTTAAAAATTAATACTAAAATGTGTATCAAAAGGTAGCAGACCTAAATAGTCAAAATAACTTTGAAAAAAAGACCAAATTTGAGATCATTTTACTACTTGATTCCAAGACTTACCATAAAACTATAGTGATCAAGAAAATAGCATAAAAATACATGACAGTTCATCTGAACAGACTATAGTGTCCAGAAATAGATGCATAATGATAATGACAAGAAAATGAAAAACACTTCACAGACTAGAAAAACATATTTACAAAATATGTATCTGACCAATGATCTATAGCTAGAATAGATGAAAAATTTAACCTCAAGAATAAAACCAAGAAACTAATATTAAAATGGGTAGGCTGGGTGTGGTGGCTTGCACCTGTAATCTCAGCAGTTTGGAAGGCCAACCAAGTCAGGAGGATTGCTTGAGCCTGAGTTCAAGATCAGCCTCGGCAACATAAGGAGACCACATCTCTACAAAAAATAAAAAATAAAAAATGTATCCAGGCATTATAGCACCTGTAGTCCTAGCTACTTGGGGGGCTGAGGTGGGGAGATCACTTGGGCCCAGAAGTTGGAGGTTGCAGTGAGCTAGGATGTAGCCACTGTACTCCAGCCAGGGCAACAGAGTGAAATCCTCTGTCCATCAATCAAGCAACAAATAAATAAAATAGGCAGATTTGCTGAGACACTCACCACAAAAGAACATTGTTCAGCATTATTATTCATTGGAGAAAAGCAAATTAAAACCAAAAGAAGCTACTCCTACTCACATGGATGAGATTAGAAACACTGACCAACTGGAGTAACCACACTCTCATTCATACACTGCTGATGTATTCGTAAAATGGTGCAACCATTTCGAAGAGTTTGTGGCAGCTCTTAAAAGTAAACTGTATAACCTAGCCATTCTAGCTATTTTTATCCAAGAGAAATGAAAGCATATTTTGGTACAAAAAAAGAAGTTCACAAATTTTAATGGCTTTATTTGTAATAGCCCAAAGCTGAAAGTAACCCAAATGTGTTCATCAACTAGTAAACACGTAATTAAGTTCAAGTATATCCATACAATGGAATATTCCTTATCAATAGAAAAGAAATAAAGTGATATATATTATAAAGCAAGTGAATCCCAAAATCATTATGCTGAGTGAAAGATGCCAAAATACATACTGTATACCTGCATTCATACAAACTTAGAAAATAATCCAGGGGATCAGAAATCAGATCCCTGGTTGCCTGTGGGATGGATGAGGTTTAAGAAGGTGGGAGCAAAGGCTTACAGAGAGGCAGGAGGAGATCCTTGAAGATATGGGTGTGTTATTTTGATTATGATAATAGTTTCAGGGATTGTATACATATTCAACTTACCAAATGGTATACAAATATGCAGTTTTTATGTCAATTATTTTTGACAAAAATTTTCAAACATGGGAGTTTTTTCTTCTTAAATATGAATGTACTTATCTTTTTTTTATTTTTATTGATGTATAATAGAGGTACATAGCTTCTAGGTACATGTGATAATTTAATAGATTCATATAACTTGCAAAGATCAAATCAGTGTACTTGGGTTATCCATCATCATAAATACTTATCTTTTCTTTATGCTAGAGTCCTTCAAACTTCTTTCTCTCTTCTAGCTATTTTGAAATAGATAATAGATTATTGTAAACTATAGTCAACCTAATCATCTATCTAACCTAATATTTATTTCTTCATCAAACTTTATATTTGTACCCTTTAGTCAATTTTTCTTCATCTTCCCTGCTCTCCCATCCTTCTCAGCCTCTGGTAAACACCAGTCTACTCTATTACATGTTCTCACTCATATGTGGGAGCTAAAAAAGTGGATCTCTTGATTTTTTTTCTTTATAAAGGAAACAGTATGTGGAAGCAAAGGTAATATTATAAAAGGAATTGACTTCAATAAGTGAGTGAATAGCTGGTACAGACATTACATTTATGAGCTTACCAATTTACTACCCAGCACATGTCCATTGTTGCCTATGTCTCTACCACATAAGCATAATATCATTATTTTCACCACTGAGAAAGTAGACATTGTGAACAAGTTTTGAAAATAAAGGTAATTACACAGAAGCCCCTTCTTAAGTACTCCTTGTCATCAGAGGGTTTTACGACTTCTAGCAATCATACGGCAAATGTCAGAATGATCAAAATTTCCAACATGTTAAATCCCAAAGAGGTCTTGTACCCCATAGAAAATGGTCCAAAATTATTAAAATGGAAGTTTCCGCAAGAGACATTAAAGTAAAGGGGAGGGCGGATGAATAAAGAAAATGTTACAGAATTTAACTGCGAGGAGAAAATTTATCTTCACTTCAGCTTTGAACAGAATACATATCACAGCAGCAAATAGGAAATGACAAACTTCTCATCAAAAACTGGATTTCTCATTCACATTATGACACATTTACAGCTTTTCCGAAGATTTGACTAAAGAGAGTCAGAAGAAGAAAAAGGAAAAGACAAATGAATTGGAAATGACCTCATCCATTATCTGTGGCCACATGGAGGAAATAATGCCTTCCCAAAGCTGGGCCATGGATTAGCTGTCAAATAAAACACCTGTGCATAAATATTTGACCTAAGCACAAAGTATTAAAGTAATTCCAGCTACATACGTCTATGAGAACGTCAATGCCCATCTGGAATTAGCAAATTGGTAGATGGAAGTTTCCAGAAAGGGCCTCCTTTTCTTAATCTCAAAGTCTGTTAAGATAACTTTACCAAAGGAAGCTGAGCACAACAAAGGCAGGCTGAAAAGCTATGAGGAGAGAATGTATAAAAAAGAGAAAATTAAAAATGCAGTTAAGCCTCAAGAAATGTGATCAATTAATAATTGAAGAATAGCAAATTAAAACAGAGATGGGATTATATACATATACATGATATATATACATATGTATAGGTATAGAACAGCATCCAGTATTGGCAGAATCTTGTGAAAAGGTACCTGAACACTGTTAGTGGGAATATAGAATGAAAAATCTGAAAAGAATATAAATGAAGAACCTTAGAATGTATATATGCTTTGACTTAGCTCTTTGTCTACTGGGACTTCATCTTCAGGAAAGAATCCACAGTAGAGACTGATGTTTTGGTGTAAAAGTGATCACCATGATAGCACTTTTAATATTAATGTTTATATCAGCAAAGTTTATAAACTACCTACATGCCTGGCAGCAGGACTGTTAATTAAATCATGACACATCTATATGTCATAACAGTTTGCATCTATTTAGAGACATATTTTCAAGTGTTTTTTTCACAACATGGAAATTGTTTACGGAAAAATAATTTTTTACATAGAACGTGATCTCAAAGTGTGCACACATACACAGAAACTGGACAGAAATAGCCTATGATATTAAGAGGACTTAGCACTCCATGCCAGGGAAGGCATGCCAGGGTGCTAAATCCTGTTGCCACATTATAAACAACTGAGCAATCATGAATTTAAGATCCACGACAACATCATCCTGATACACACGATCTATAGTAAGTCCTTTCCATCACTTCTCCCTGAAGCCATGATGAACCCTAGACTGAGAACCTATCTTGTAAATTTGTTTTGGGAAACTCCTAAAAGTTTCATCTTTGGGGCCCTAGACTTCCCCTGTATATGTCATTTTATCCCACTTGCTGTAAGTGATTTCCTATGACTCTTAGATAAGATTTGCAAGGATCTGCTTCTCTCTCAGATCTGTCATGTACTCATAATGGGATTTGAGAACATGGGAAGTCCTCAAGTATCTTGTAAAGAGTCCCTCTTTACCTAATGTTTTATTTCCAGAAAAGAATGGGTATGTTACCAAATTAGGTAAAAGGGTATGTTACCAAATTAGAATCCACAATTTCTGTCCCAAGGAAACTTCCAAAGGAGGCACACTATGGCTCCCTGGCCCTATAAATAGTCACCCAGATGACCTCAACGAAGACACACCTGTGTCTTTGAGCAGAATCCTAACAGTCTGCCCACATCACCAAGCAGCCCAAGGGAACTGCGCATTCCAAGAGTGTCACCCAATTAGGGAATCCTACATCTGTCAGAGGGACAAAATGGCAACAGCCATATGTGGGTGGTTCTCTCCTGACAAGGAAAAAAAAATACCTAAACCCTTTGGTGTGTCCCTGTCTCCTGGGATCGTGACCTTTCTATCTCTTTGTAAGTAAAAGAATTAAACTCCAGTCTGTCCCAGAGAAGGGAGTCACGCCCAATTTTGACAAATTAGGAAGTAACCCCTCCATGTCATCACTTTTCTGGCTGTTTCTATCAACAAACTCTTCCGTGTCAGGAAAGGTGGAAATACTGACATCAGGGGAGCCCTCCTTGCACGCTCCCTCCATGCATTACGGCTTTTCTTTGTTTTTTTTTATTTTTAAAGTAAGTGATAAAAGAGAAATTATACAAATTTGACTATGCAACATCACAAACAAATGTAGGTGCTGCCAACACTAATTGAGGAACATCAGACGCCCCTAGAGCCACGTGCATAGTGCACAAAGTTCAGAGGAACTGATAATGGGTTACCCAGGGGGATGGACACAGCTCCTGTGATCCACCCCATAGGCCATGGAAGAACCAGGCAGCAACCACGGCAGGGCCCACATGAGATACTGACTGACCCTCACCTTACTCCTACTTCTGCCTATGACCACGATTAGCTGACTCAGCCTTTGCAACTGTAACTTTGTAACCTAGAATCTGTCCACTCCTCTCTATCTTCCTGTATTGACCGTGGGCTGTTGCCTGGTGTTCCTGGTCTGCCCAGGTGGCCAGGTTGATCCCAGTGACCACATTTCAACAGTCTTCATAGGCAGAATTGTACATTTGGCTGATAGTGAGGAAGCTTGGTGGGGAGGGGTAGGGGATATCAGCAGACTGGCATTAACTTAGCATGTTGGCCTGGTCTCCCCAGCTTCCACAGAGACACACTGGCCGCACAGATCCAGCCATCAGTGGCTTTTGCAAAATGGTTGGGCCATAGCTGAAGAGTGCAGGCTTCCTCAGCTGCCCTGTGGAGCCCTTCAAGTCTCTGAGCTGCTACTTTCCTCAAAGAACATAATTGGTTCAGTAAGATGTATACATGCACCACACTCTTGCTCACACCATCCGTACTGGCCCTCCCAGACGTGTCCTCCTTTGTCCTGTAATCCTCTCCAGAGCTGTGTGTCTCCATGTTCACATGTGTCCAGATGACCCGGAGAGCTTGTTAACATGCAGATTCTGGTTAGCAGGTCTGGATGAGGCTGAGGTTCTGCCTTTTAAACAAGCATCAGATGAGGCCCATGTGCTGGTTGGTGTGGTCTTCGAGTGCTGGTTCGGGACCTCCAACAAGGCTGGACTCTCGAAATCTTCACACTGGCTTGGCAGGTCAGCAGGAGTTCCCTTACAGAATCTGCTTCCCCCCCACCCCGGCCTCCTGTCACTGGTCCAATCTCTCCCTTCCATCACCGTTCTCCTCAATTTTGTTTCCCAATGATTCTTTATAAATAAAACCCATTGCATCACTCCCTGATTAAAATCTGTCCATGCCTCTCCATCGTGCTGCTTAGAAAACAAAGTTCTTAACGTGGCATTTATGGCTCGTTGCACTCCAGGCTTGTCTCCCACTGCAGCCCGGTGTCTGCGGTGCTGCCGCCGGCCCGACCCTGCTGCTCCCCTGTGTGTCACGGCTGTCTGCCTTCCGGCTTTGCATTCTGACACCTCCTCTTTCCAGTCCTGCCCCTTCTTCCAGGCTCGGCACAGATTCCACTTCCTCAGTGTACTCAGCCCACTCTCTTGTGGTGTATGTTTACTTCTTTGTTTCCCCCACAGACAGAGCCTCATGAAGACAGAAGCATGTCCTTTATGTCACACGCATAATGTGCCACTGAAAACACAGCATCAGACTTGGCTCAAAGAAGGTGCTCAGTAACTACACGAGGGAGGAAAGGAGGAGGGAGGGAGGAAAGAGGGAGGGAGAGAGAGAGGGAGAGAGAGAGGGAGAGAGAGAGGGAGAGAGAGAGGAAGGAAGGAGGGAGGAAGGAGGGAGGGGAAGAAGAGGGGAAGGAAGGAATGCCCCTTACTGTCTTCCCATTTTTCCTGCACCCCATCAAGGAACCAGGTGGCACTCACTAGGCTGGAGTAAAGACATTGTCTCTAAACTTTATGAAACATTTTTTTAGCTCCTCCTGCCACACATTCAAGAAAATGAAATTAGCCCTTCAGACTCTCAGTCACAAAACATGCATTTCATACCTGCGTGAATTACCCAAGTGTAGAAACAGATGCTAAGTAAATCATACAGGTCACAGCACTTTTTTAATAGAGGAAGACACTTACGATTATTCTTTTTAAACATTTTTACAAATGACCAAATTCAATGATTGTCTTGCCACAAAAGAGATGCCAAATTTGAGAATGATGAAGTCCCTTTCTGGCAATGCCAGTCATTCCCTCATCCCTTCTTTCCACAAAGAAATGGCAATGCCTATAAAGCCAGACTTAGAGAAAGCCACCCGGAGAAGATTTGGCTCTGGCCTTTAAAGTGTTCATGGGGGACCACACACTTATGTGTCCCCACATGCATGCAGACAACATATGCTTGGCCAAGTGTCACAGCATGGACACATCTTTCACATGGAGAATGAATGGGTAGGGAAAAGGCTCTTCTCAGGATTCTGCTGCTTACGAAATCCTTTACAATTCCATGTTGTCAGATCTGCATTTAATAAAGGTCACACAAAAGCAATATTCCTTCCCACCAAAAAAGCAAGCTTTGAATTAAGGTCTGCCTAAAACTACATTTCACATTCATGAAGACTATATTATTAAAATGGATTTTAATTTTGCTGTGTTAAGCCCAAGTTTGGAAAAGAGTGATTAATTAAGGAGAATGCTTTCCTTTTTCTTCTCTCCTGGGTAGGTTTTTCACACCCATTTGGCCTAATTATCCCTGGCCAAAGGCCATCCCCTTGCAGTGGAATGCTGCCTGGCTCTCCCACTGTGGAGAAATGTCCGTCTGCTCCTCTAGGGGAGAGGCATTTGCAGGGACAGTGGCTCCAACACCACTCCAGGGAAGCCCATAACGAATAGCATTACATCAAATGATTATGTAAATTTGACTTCTAAAAAGTAATTGAAATAGATTGCTCTCATTTTTTCTCTGTGAAAACTTCATGAAACATTAGCCCCAACCCCCCAAAGAGGCACAGCCAAATAGTTATGACTCTCAGCTGTAACCAGCTGACATGCAAATATTCTTCATCTTATTGTCAAATGATCCGTCCCGTTCCACCATGAGGGTATGGCATAGTCTTTGGAGTGCCTTGTAGGACCAGATCTGGCTCCCTCAGTATTCTCAGGCCCTGGTACAATGCTCAGCACAGAGTGGGTGCCAGTGAACTTGTCCCAAGTGTCTGCGTGATCCCTCAAGACACGTTTGCTGGCACTAAGCATTTGGGTTGCTGGGTCGTAGCTATCTTTGTAGCACATGGTCTGCTAGTCTTATTTGGCTATACCCTTCCATATCACAAATTATTCTCAATTAGACAAGCAACTCTTGAAAGAGGGCAATTGCCATTTCTTAAAATTGCATCTGAGGTCATAGTGCTTGTCTTGCGGGGCTTCTCTCTGTCAGCCACGGGCCACCACCCAGGCTGTGGAGCTGTGTCAGTGGTGACACTGCCTTCCAGCTGGTGCCCTGCTGGGTGGAACTCTTTGCTGAGTGTCCTAAACTCACACTTTTCCAAACCCTTTCCTGACATCATGAACCTTCTGCATTACCAAGTTCTCTTGGCTGGGACCCATGAGTTATAGTAGTTTCCAAGATTGGCAGGTGAAATGACAATAACTGGAGGTCAGCACATAATAGAGGAGAGAAAATAGGCTGTCACATCAGACAGTGTGGAATGCAAACGGACTCTCTCCTTCTCAGTCTCCATAAGGCTCCATTTTTTTCATCTGTGAAATGGAGATAATCATGCCATAGGGTTGGTAAGAAGATGAAATGTACAAAGTGCTGTCCTGTACCTGGGATGTTGTAGGTGCCCCTTAAAAGCCATTCACTGTTGTGCCCCTCGCTTAAGTCACATCTGCTAGTGAGACCAGAATCCATGACCTGGATGCCCCTGATCATTTCCTTCTTAGAGTTCCAGCCCCCACAACAATGTGGTGCCAGATAAGCCCTCGGCAGAGCTCGACCCAGTCCACAGCTTTGTCAACCTTCTCGCACTCCCGGCTAGGCAAACTGACTAAACGTTCTCGCATGAGCTACGGGGCAATGGCTCCACCAGAACATCTGCAGGTGTCAATTTATCTTCATCTAGGCTCATATTTTCAGCTGGAGCTGTTTGAACAGGGAAATAACTTTAGGGACAGGACAGTCTCTCTCTGGCCCTTGTTTGTTAGAGCAACAGCTTATAAAGGCAGGGCCTGACTCGCAACAAAGTGGCTGGCATCTCAGGCTCTCCCTGGCTCTAGGAGTTGCAGGGATGTGCTCAGGAGAAAGCAGGGAGTGGGGGACTGCAACAGGGAGGCGGAGCAGGACTGAAAGACCCCAGAGGCATCCCTTCCCCCTTTGCTACAGCTCCCTACATGGATAACTAAGCCCCAAAGAAGTAAATTCAGTGCTACAAGGTCCCCTAGAAATCATCTAATGCACTTCTTCCCTTTTAAAATTTGATAAATGGAAGGCTGGGGAGGGAAAATGATTTTTCCAGGGCTATGCAGTTAATTAACGGGAGAAGTAAGGTTGAAACCTGACCTCAAAAATCTGTGGATGACCATACCTTTCTATTTTTTATGTATAGGTAAAAATTTTATAATAAAAGAATCTTGAAACGTATCATGGAAGCAGCCAGTCGGAGATATTCTACAAGGATCTCTCATTCATCACTGATCCTGTACTGAGTGAACTGGTAAAATTGTCATCACCAGGTCTCAAGCCCTGTTATCAGCTAATTAGTCCTTCAGCCCCATCTTCATCTCTGCAAGATTTCAGCTGCCCCTCTCCTGGCTGCCAGGGGTTATCTGCAGAGGTGGATACTGCTGGGAGCTCTCAGAGTAATTCTCCCATCCCATGAGCAAGTCTGCTGAAGGCATTCTGCCCCCTGGAAAAGAAGCCTTGGTCTCCTCTGCTCTCCCCAAGCAGCTGCCACCTTCTTCTTTGGGGTTGGAGCTGTGGCTCCTGTGTTTTCTGCCTATAGGACTCAAGAGAAAGTTCTTTGATCCTTATGGGTGACACTTCCTCATGGGCCCCCTATGTGAACACTTCAACATGGCCCCTTCAGATTCACCTACACCCCACTGTTTTGTGGGGTATCAGATGTGATGCTTTCTTCTGCTCAAGAACTGGACATCACAAATTCTCCACAAGATCCCTCCCCTGCCCTCGGATAACCAAAGACAGGTTTTTGAAGTACCCCTCCCCCCTGACACACACAGGCCCATTAATTTATGCTCTCAGTGGCCTGGTAGGCCGCAGATCTGAAATGCATTGGCTTCTGAAACCACCTAGTGCTCATACATCCTTTTTTTTTATTTTTGGTTGAGACAAGAATCTTACTCTATCATCCTGGGCCAAGTTCATAGCAACTTCAGTCTTTTGGGCTCAAACCATACTCTTGCCTCAGCCTCCCCAAGTAACTGGGACTACAAGTGTGTGCCACCATGCCCAGATACTTCTTCCATGTTTACTAAAGACGGGTTTTGCTCTTGCTCTTGCTTAAGCTAGTCTCAAATTCCTGAGTTCAACCAATCCTCCTGCCTTAGCCTCCCAGAGTGCTATGATTACAGGGTGAGCCACCACGTGCAGCCCATTCATCCTTCTTGATTCAAGAAGTGACCTCAATACTGGAAGCATGCTAATATCACCTCAGGGAGTTTTAAGGTATGCCAATGCCTGATCCAATCACACATCCATTAAACCAGAATGTCTATGAGTGTGGTCTGGGAATCTGCATGTTAGAGAAACCCTGGAAGGCAGGGGGAGTGATTACCTGTGGGGTATTTGACAACTAAGACAGAGCATGGGGAGCCTCCCAGGTCTAGAGATGTCCCAGGTCTAGAGATGTCCCATGCCTTTATCTCTTGCTGTAGGAGGGGACAAAGGCTTTCTCTGGGGAAGGCAGTGAAGGAGGGAGGTGTCATCACTGCTGGTGAGCTCCCACCCTCCTCCACATGCTCTCAGATGCCGCCTTTCCCACTCAGAGGGTACTCGGAACAAATAAGCATTCCTGAAACCATCTCATTTGGTGTTATCTAAGACACCCAGGGGTTCTATATTATTTGCTTTTTTTTTTTTAATAAAAGAAAGATATCAAATATGCGAGTTCAAAGTTGATGATTTTTAGTCTTCACATAAAAGTGGCTAAAGGCAAATATGGTTCTAGCCATCATAGGGAAGCCTGAGCTTTCTGACAGTCACCTCTCATCTGGAGGGAGACAAATAGGAAAACAAGCCATGCTGTTTACCAGGGACTAAAGGCTATGATGCAAGATGTTCAGAGCTAACATTGGAAAAGTTCCAAGAAAACGTGGGTGAGGTGGTCATCCTACCAAGAGTTAGATCTCAATTGCTGCTAGTAGTTGGCTGGGCTCTCAGTATGACCATGGAGGAGGTGCTGGAGCCTTGTGGGATTGTGGGTTATTGATGGCCAAGTAGAGACCGCAGGTCCGTGTCCAGGCCCTTTCATGGTCTTCAGCTCACTCTTCTCAAGACCAAAGCCACCTCTCAATGGCACTCATCCTTAATTAGAAGAGGAGACCACATAAAGTCCATCAAGGTAGAGGTGTTCTGTATGCTGTGCTTTGGGGGATTAGTCTAAAACCATGGATCCCAGGATTTGGGCAACAGGAACCCTGATGATGTCTTTATTCATTATTCATTACACTCCTCACAAGGACTAATAAGAGCATTATTCTTTCCATTTCTACAATCCTAGGATTTGGTCCCAAGTCCATCTGAATGCACAGCCAGTGTCCTTCCTATTGCCTGCACTGCCTCTCAAAAGTGAGTAGGACACCCTGCACAGACCTCCAGCCCCACCCTTCCTCACCCTCTGCCTTCCTACTCATCCACACAGGACTCTGCTGCTCTCTTACCAGGCCTTGGACTGATTTATTAGCTGAGATTTTCCATTTTTTATTGAGACTTTAATAAAATAGTAATACCACCAGTGTTAAGGACACTCCCATGTGCTGGCATTTTGCTGTGCACTTTATAATATTGTTTCAAGAAATCCTCATGCTCAGAGGTCAGTGGCATGCCTATTATACAGTTGAGGAAAGTCAGACTTAAGAAAACTAAATAACTTATCAAAGTGTGTACTGCCAGGTTTCAGATTCACACCGATCTGATTCCTTCACCTGGCCCAGACAGGCAGGGAAGCAGAAAGGCCTTCTAGAATGTTTCTTCAAATCCATGACACTAAAAGTTCCCCTAGTAGGAACTGCCCACCAAGAACCACAATTATTTATCAGGAATACCCTCCGATTCAAGGGGCAGGAGATGTATTCAATTAACATTTCATGCAGAGTCAAAATTCATGACTCTCTTGGGGGAAATAATAAAACGTCACCTTAATCATAATTAAAAATGATACTCAGTTTCCATCTGATATGCATCTAAATCTATTTTAGTGTTATTAGTGTGGAAACAGATTCTCCATCGGTGTCATTCCTGGCTCATAAATAAGCTAAAGAAAAAGCAGAATAAATTTTAAGTTGGAAGTATCAATGTAAACGCATTTTTACAAGTTGTCTTATTTACAGTCACGGATTCACAGTTTATTGAGTGCAAGCTAAAAAAAAAAAAAAGCTACACATATCTGTACTGCATAACAAGAAGATGACTTTAAGAAAATCAGAATACCAGTGATACACATGCCCTAATGCCACACGATCAGCCATGTGGGTGAGAGCAGAGGCCATGCTCTAAGGCACTCTTCTGCAATCCCCAGGGGAAGAGAAAATAAGTGGGAGTTCACATGGTGGGGCCACTGCCCAAAGCTACATGAGTCTCTGAAGTCAAGAATGGTGGCCCCTTCCTAAATCAGAGCAGGACACTGTCCCAGTGGAGCTACGGTCTCAGGAGAAGGGAAAGAACTACTCATTATGACCAAGAACATCTTCAACATGTATTGGTCATTACATTTTCCTTTTTGGAAGTTAATGGTCTCTGGGACACGGCAATGTGTTTATAGTCCTAAGCCTTCGACCATGCTGTACCCTCCTGGGCTCTTATCTGGTAAACCTGCTAAACTCCCTGTTTATCCTCCATAACCTATTTCAGTCATTACATAGGTCAAGGATTAAAAGCCCTTTTCTCTTTGCAACCGCAAAGCCTAATACATCCATCATGTGTTCCACGTATCCACAGTTGGGAAACTTCTTTATTTAAATGCATGTCTCTCCTTCAAGCCTCTCTGATTCTTAATGACGGAGCTTGAGTTCATTTATGTATTTACTGTGCCTAGCACAGTGCCTGGCACAGAAGCACCTGAACATATTCTCTACATTGAAAGAGAAGTAAATCAAACTTGATTTACCCTGAACTTATGTCTGTTTGACTTTCTCACAGGCATACCTTTATCTAGCCATTCATTCAGTAGGCATTCCCTGAATACCTATCAAGCCTTCGGAAATAAAAGCCAAGTACAAAACACAATGCTAGCCCTGGAACACAGGGTTGGCAAGTTGGGAAACAAATGTCAGGACAACTAAATTGGGGTCTCCAGCCCTCAAACAGATGGTTGCCACATTAGGAGACAAACTAAATTGGGGTCTCCAAAAA
The DNA here is from genome assembly GCA_963574655.1 of Perodicticus potto. NCBI lineage: Eukaryota > Metazoa > Chordata > Mammalia > Primates > Lorisidae > Perodicticus > Perodicticus potto. Next base: position 52,663 of record CAUYRH010055310.1, on the reverse strand, counting down.
GTCTTCTTCTGAGGAACCAAGATATTTTGAAAAAGAGGACCTGTGGTGAGGGAATCTTGGGGTACCATGAACATCCCACGTCCTACCTGCACATTAGCAGACCTAAGCCTGGGAAGTCCATGGCAAGATGTGCCGTGGCATTTTCAAACTCTAGCATTTCAAAATTTACTAAGCTATTGAACTTAAACAACAAAGGATAAATTTAACATTCTGTCAGAGTGTTTCAGAGAACAAATTGCAATAAACATCAAACTAGAACTACAAAATAAGGTATAAACACAAATATAAAAGGAAATCTGTTTGGGAATGAGTTTAATAGGGTAAATGACGCCTTGGTATCAGAGAAAGGCTATTCTCTTACTGCCATTAAGTTTGAATCAATAAACTTTTAATAACAGGCTATAGTGTGGCAGGTATGAAGGTAGGGGTCAGGGTTACGGAGATGAACCAGACACTAGACCAAGTATAAAGCCTGAGGCTGGTGCCCTGAGTGTCTGAGTATAATTGTGAGCCTGTGCAGGAGTGTGCGTGTGTGTATGAGTGTGTGCAGCGCCTAAGACAGAGACCTTTCCACAAACATGCAGCCACCTAGTTAGATATGAAGTAGAAACAAAATCGGGGAGATGGCATTTCCAGAAGTTTGCAGGCAGGTCCCACACTACGTAATGCCCTGAATGGCAGTAGTGTGTGATGTGAGTTTGGCTTCACACTAAAGTAATTCACTTCTAGCTAACAAGCACATCACACTCCCTCCATCGGGCAGCCCTTCTCTGCACCCACCCCATTCCCCACCACATCAGTTAGGTGGTGTAGTGCTGGAGAGCGGCATCTCGGGGCAGGCAGCACTAGGAAGACCTCTGCGCTGCCGACTGCACTCCTGGCGGCCGCGACTGAGCCCAGATGAGAGTGCTTCCTGCCTTGGCACCCCCTGCAGACAGCCTTCCTCTGCACTTTGCTACGATGCCTCCAACAGGTCTAGCTCCTGACAAGAGAGAGACCACAGAATGAGCAGGGGATAGGTGGAGAGAGGTATTTGTTGTACAGAGATGTGCCAGGCGAACTCTGTGTCGTCCCAGCTCCGTCACGGGCTGGCCGTGTAGCCTTTCTCTAGGCCTGTTTTCTCACCTGTCAGCTCAGGGCGGAAACTCGAAGTGTGTGTCTCTCAGACAGTAACATGTTTGGGAATCACCCAGAGACTATGTCACCATGCAATATCTGACACAGTAGATGGGGGAGATTCTGTATTTCTAATCAGCTCCCCAGTGACACTGATGCTGCTGGTCCATGACCACACTCTGAGAAGCAAGACTCCAGCCTCTGTTCTCTGTCTCAGAGTCTACAGCGTCCAAGTTATCGGGACGGCACAGTGGCGACCATCATCTGGGTGCTGCAGCAGTCAGGCCCAAGTGCGGCCTGATAAAAACAAGCATATAAAAAGTAGACCAAGCACAGCTGTGTACAGGCAGCTCCTGCCTGGGAGTTCCAAATGAGGGACAACACGGGTCAGCTCAGGCCTTCCTCCAGCACAGGGGTTCGTGTCACAGTGTTCCTGGGAGAGACAGCCACTCCGAGAAGGAGCACTTTTCCTCCACAGGCTGTTGGAGTTGGTCAGGCCCCACTGCCTTTGTGAATGCCAGACACAGGCAGCCGGGGAATGGGCATCGTGTCCTCATAAAGTTCAAAGTCCCATGAGCTCTCGATGCTTGTTAAGTGCCCTTATGGGAAAGTGATGGCCCAGTGTCAAATCCCTTGAGGTCCCTAAAAGCCCTATAGTTTCCAGCCAAGTGGAAAGAGCTGGAACAAAGGCTAGGTCTCTGACTTAGGTTGGTAAAAGTTAACTTCCTGGGGCTCTGGGAGGCCGAGTACAGGGAACTGATGTTCAGAGTGAGGCACACCAGCCTCCGAAACAGCTGTTTACGTAAAAAATACTCTCACAAGTCAGGCTGTGGAGGACACAGGGCCACCTTTCCAAATATTATATAAATATTATATACATATGTATATATATTTTTTCTGAGACAGAGTCTCACTGAATCACCGTGAGGTTGAGTGCCATGGCATCATAACTCACAGCAACCTCAAACTCTTGGGTTAAAGCAGTCTGCTTGCTTTAGCTTTCCAGAGTGCTAGGATTACAGACACAAGCCACTGGGTCTGACCCAGATATTATATTTTGAATGCACTTTCTTAATATTTTGGCTCATGTCTCTCAAAGGTAAGTTTTCCTTGAAAGTATTGAAAATAAATTATAAAATGGAATTATAGTTTCCATGAATTTTTCTCAAGGAAACCTTCACTGATTCCTAGAATAGCCCAGGTTTCTCCCATGTATCTATAAGATAGCTTTACAGGGCCTTTGTAGCTCATAAGGAAATTGGATTTTTTCTTTTTTTCTTCTTTTTCTTTTTTTGAGGCAGAGTCTTACTATGTCACCCGAGGTAGAGTGCCGTGGTGTCACAGCTCACAGCAACCTCACACTCTTGGATTAAGCATTTCTCTCTCCTCGGCCTTCCAAGTAGCTGGGATTACAGGCACCCACCACAATGCCCCACTATTTTTCTGTTGCAGTTGTCATTATTGCTTGGCTAGCCCAGGCTGGGTTTGAAACTGCCAGCTTCTGTGTATGTGCCCGGCACCATAACCACTGTGTCTGGGTGCCAAGCCAGGAAACTGGATTTTTAAAAGTGTGATTTAACATTGTTAAAATGTCTATTTTACCCAAAGCAATCTACAGATCCAATGTAATCCCCATTAAAATACCAACATCATACTTTTAAGAACTTGAAAAAAATAGTTCTTCATTTCACATGGAACCAGAAACAAACCAATACAGCCAAGGCTATTCTTAGTAATAAAAACAAAGCCGGAGGCATCACGCTACCAGACTTTAGGATGTATTACAAGTCCACAGTGATCAAAACAGCATGGTATTGGCACAAAAATACAGACATAGACATATGGAACAGAATAGAAAACAAAGAGATAAAACCAGGCTCTAGTTGTGATCTGATCTTTGATAAACCAAATAATAGCATATAGTGCAGAAAAAAATTCCTATTCAACAAATAGTGCTGGGAGAACTGGATGACCACATGTAAAAGACTGAAACTCGACCCACACCTTTCACCACTTATGAAAATTGACTCAAGATAGATAAAAAATTTAAATCTAAGACATGAAATGATAAAAATATTAGAAGAAAGTGTGGAGAAAACTCTTGATGATGTCGGACTGAGGAAAGATTTTATGACAAAGACTTCAGTGGCAATAAAAACAAACATTAACAAAGGGGACTTAATTAAGCTGAAAAGCTTCTGCACAGTCAAGGACACGACAATTAAAGCAAAATGACCACCTTCAGAACGCGAGAAGATATTTGCAGGGTATGGGTTGACAAAGGGCTGATAACCAGCATCTATGGAGAGCTCAAATTAATTAACAACAAAAAAGAGTTAACAAGCCCATCTCTCACCAGGCAAGAGATATGAACAGAACCTTCTCTGATGAAGATAGACAAATGGCTAACAAATATTTGAAAAAGTGCTCATCATTCCTGATTGTCAGAGAAATGCAAATCAAACCACCCTGAGATTTCACCCTGAGATTTAATGACAGTGAGAATTGCCTACATCACAAAGTTTCAAAGCTGTAGATGCTGGCATGGATGTGGAGAGAAGGGAACACTTTTATACTGCTGGTGAGACTGCAAACTAATACAACCTCTTTGGAAGGAAGTATGGAGAATCCTCAAAGAACTCAAATGAGACCTCCCAGTTGACCCTGCAATCCCATTCTGAGGCATCTACCCAGAAGCAAGGAAAATCATTTTACCATAAGGACATTTGCACTAGATGGTTTATTGCAGCTCATTTTACAATTGCCAAAATGGGGCAACAACCTAATTGTCCACCAACCCAGGAATGAATTAACAAGCTGTGGCATATATATATACCATGGAATACTATTCAACCATAAAAGAATGAAGACTTTACATCTTTTGTATTACCTGGATGGAATTGGAACACATTTGTCTTAGTAAAGTATCACAAGAATGGAGTATCAAGAAACCAATGTACTTGAATCTAATATAAAGCCGGTAGACGATCTAATACAAATCTACACAAGAGAAAAACTCAAATCAATTCAAGCTGGGGAGTGGGGAGAGGAGTGGAGAGGAATGGGTATACTCCCACTTAATGGGCACAATGTTAGGGTGCATGGCACACCTCTTGGGGGTGCACACAATTATAAATGAGAGTTTATCCAACAAATGCAAACATTGTAACCTAATACTCTGTACCTTCAATTAAACTGAAACAGTACCAACAAACAAAAAAAAATGAGCTCGTTGAAGACCTATTTTCCTTCCTGACAGCAAGACCCCAAGGGCTCCATCAGTCTTGTTCACTAATCTATCTCAAGATCCCAGCACAATCCTTGGCACACATGTGTCCAGTCAAAATTTGTTGAATGAATGAACGAATGAGTACACAGTCATATCTCTTGTGCCGGAAAAGTCTGAGAAACTAGAATCATGAAAAGATGCCTTGGAACAGTTATAGGACGTCAGTAAAGACTGGAGGTCAGAGCAGAATGCACTCCCCCCTCAGCTAGCTCTCACATGTTCATTTTCCACAGTAGATCCTGACTAAGTAGCCTGGATGACAGACCAAGGTTGGTGGGTTCAAGTACACTGGTTCCACTCTCCTCTTCCTCATCCCTCATCCTCATACACTTGCTCACTGAACATTAGAAAACTGGCTAGCAGAACATTCCTGGAAGTCACTGCCCATGGATTAGAGATGGCAGAAGATATAAAACCTATTTACCATCTCAACCATAGGCAGTAGGGATGGGCAGGTACATCTTGATGTAATGGCTACAAGCCACACCATGAGATGGCACTCTTAGTGCTCTTTTCTGTCTTCTTTTTCTTTTATTTTATTCTGGGAAACTTTACTATATTTCTAAATATATTAAGAACAGAACACATAAAACCATAACTGCGAGTCACGATTTCTAAGCTGATTTCATGCATCATTTCCCATGTTCTGTCACGTTGGCAACTGTTACAGTCCCTCATTTCCTGGGGTCCTGTGGCATTATAACCTGGTAACAGAGAACACATGCCATTTTCCCCACTAAACAAACTCCTAGGTGATGGTCAGCACATTGTCTGGAAGGGGAAGAGTGTCTGATGGAGAGTACTAAGGCCAGAGCCCTAGTAGTGCACTGAAAACATGTTTCACCCCAGCTCCAGAACAGCCCTTAGCCCAGGTCCGTCTTAATTGACTCAGTCTCTCAAAGCTGGCTTGCTGCAGTTTCACTTCTTCCTAACTCTATTCTGCTGCTTTTCAAAGATCAAGGTCAAGGAGCATCTGCCATAAGCAATGTCCCCACCTCTGGGCTTGGGAGAAGTGTGCCAGAACACCAGCACCATGAGCGCCATGACTGACTGTGCCATTTTACATCTAGGTAAGTGTTATTTCATTTGCCCTTGGCAAACCTGTTAAGGGGGTATTACAGCATGGGCATTTTCAGAGGAGGAAGTGAGGCTTAGGTGAGGTAAGAAACTTGCCCAAGGCCTCACAACTAATGGAAGGGGCTCAATTCTTCTGTTTCCAAATCTCATTCTCTTCCTGCAATGCCATGAGGTCTCTTTGTCTATTTTGTTTGTTCAAGATAACTTGCTAGGTGAGTAGTACTACCATAAAAAGAATCAGATATCCAGGTGCAATTAGGTAGGGCTCTATGGCCTGGGCTAGGGAAATACAGGGGTTAGTGCACAGATAGAATGTCCAGAAAAGGTAGAAAGGCATAGCCCTTGTTTTGGAGTGAGATCCTATAAGACTAAATTTTATTTCCTTTTAAAAATGTTTATTTATTACTTTAATCTTTTGAAATTTATTAGTTCTTATTTTATGTCCTCTTATCTGGTCATCTTTGTTAAATGTTTCATTATGCTTTTAAAAATAATGTAAATTTTACCATTGTTGGGTAGATTGGCCCCTGTATCTTTGTGAAAATGTCTAATAATACCTTTTATCTTATATTCTACTTTTTAAAATATGCAACTATTGCTCTACTAACTTAGTGTAACATTTTCAACACACAAATGTTTATTTTAATTACAGATATATAATATGTATGTATGTATATATACACATGTATGTAAACACATACGCAGCTCAATTGACAATTGAAAGTGTAGGGACAGTGTACACATACACATATATAGACACACGTATAATATCATCTCTTCTAAGATGCAGATTTTTCGTATTTTATCATCATTGAAATAGGGATGTATCTTACAATCACTGGCCCAAAGGTAGTCACGATATAGCCGTCAATGTGTATACACATCAGAGTTTGCAGAATGGTTTTTAGCACTCAGAGAAAGAACTGGACACACAAAAAAGGAAGCACTTTTAGGAAATACTACTCAGCAGTGCTCTTACTAACACAGAGGATAATACTGTGTGGAAAAACAGGCTTGCCTAAGTCGGAATTGCAAATAATTAGAAAATGCAGCCTCTGAATATGAAGCTGATTTGGGACATCTCAACCATTTAATTTGACCTTTATTATATTATTAGTTTTATGTATGCATAAGAGTGATAACACTCATGTATTTGTTGTTTTCAAAACTCTTTTTTAAAACAAAATAAAGTAAAAGTTCTTAAGAAGGCATTGTGGGTCATGGCTTAGCTGGCCATGATTTCCCTTTCCTGTTGGTGAATTAATGGTGCATCTGATGGTTGATGGCATCTTAGCTTTAATAAATGGAGCTCACATACGTACTTGTACGTGTATTCATAAGTCTACATATTCATGTGTGTGTGTGTATGCAGCAACTCTAACAAAAATGAGTTGCAGGTCTGCACAGAATCAAAATTTTGAAGTTATCTCATTTTTGCTTTCCATGCCACCTCTAACCACTTTGCCCCACTCTCACAACCAGTATCTGGGGAGACTGGCAGTAAAAAGTGGAGATACTGAAGTCTTCCTATAAACCAGTGGCAAAAGATTTCTGGGATAGATAATAATGATGAGATGCAGAGTACATTGGGAAATGAACTGAAATATTTTTCAGGTGTCACTTTGACCGCCCCCCTCCCATAAGAAATGAATGCCTTCAATTCAGTTAGGCAGTCTAACTTTGCTTTAGACACACATCCACTGTATTTTACACTACGAATGCTGAGCTAAAACTCTGTTATTCAAATCCCTTTTTGCCTCAATCATTCTATTATTTCAATGCATCACAAATTTCTTTGTAGCCAAATCCAAGCCTGTGAGGCATTCTTGAAATAGTCCTTTTAAACCTGACATTTTTATAATCACCCCTAACTCAAATTAAAATGGTGTTGACATGGTACTCTAAGAAGGCACGGTGCTTAATAGCAAACACTCCTCATGTGTTAAGCAGGATTAGTCAGTCTAATTCTAAAAAGATCTCATAATGAGTATGCTGCAATAGATGTTTTAAAATTTGGGCCAAATTCACTTCTATTTTTTTCTTTTAAGGTCTTGAAACATGAACAGAAAATTCCACTTCTAAAAATGAAGAGAAATTTCTGATTACCAATTATAAAATGAGATGCAAAAAAAAGAAAAAAAATCAGGTTCAGACTTATTATTTCTTTTTCCTGGTTGAACTAAAATATATCAAGAATAGTTGCTTCTGGAAAGTACACATTTTTTTTTTCTATTCTGTGCAGGAAATGTTACTAAAATAGAACACAGAGAACTTTACCTAGCTGAAAATCATGCATAATTCAGTGTAGAGAGTGAACCATAATCTCTTTACACTGTTTGGGTAAATGGTTTGTGCTCTGAAAACAGAAATTTTCCAGATAGCACTGAAAAGTCAGATTATATTTCTATTCAATACAAGCATCTTTCACAACTTGAGGCTCTGGAAATATGTCCTGTGACCCCAAAAGGTCAGGAGAAATGTCTTCTGTCCTCAGATCTGAGACAGGATGAAATTACAGCTTTGTGCTTGATGCCTTAAAAAGATCCTGATTATCTCTGAACACATGGATGAGTAGAATGGGCTTGTCCCTTACTACATGGATGAGTAGAATGGGCTTGTGACCTATAGTGGATAGGTCAATGGTTGATGTGCAAACACATGTTGATTTCTCTCCTCTATAATTAGGAAATACAGATCTAGCATGTGTAAAGATTTTGACTTGATTAACAGAAATTCTTTTGAGATAGCAGAGTCTAAAGCATAACTTCTAATTCTTGGGTAACAATTAACCATGCAAGGTTGGGCAAAATTTTCTCACTCTCTGTACCATCCATAAAACAAAGTCAAAAACAATACTTAACAGTACTTACACTTCACATTATGATGAAATAATATATATATCCTGCCTTAAAAAACCCCCAAGAATACAGGGAAAATGCATAAAAACTATGATTTCAGATATTGTACAGCAGGAAGCACAAAATAATGGTCTCTGAGAAAAGAAAAATGAGGTAAATCTTATATTCAGCAAGAGATGTTAGGCTGCAGACCATAGGGGAGTACCCACACATAACTCAGTAGTCTCTGCAAGTTAAGAAGCAGAGTTTGAAGTCTGGGGAGGTCAAAGCAGTTATAATTTGTGGGGAAGAGTATCATAAAGGAAGAAGACATATGTATAGAGAGAGTTTTGAATTTATCCCGAAGGTTCCCCTCAAGTCTTTGGCTCAGTACTCATAAGAGCATGCACAAGAGCAAACTACCCAGGCTGGGGAGAGAACTACTGAAAAGGGGCTAACAGAATATACCTGGAGCTCTCACAGTGCTGGGAATTGTTAGTGTTCCCAGTAGCCAGTGAAGAAAAATCTTGTAATACTGCATGAGGCATGAAGTAGTGCCTCAGTTGTGGGACAAATTACCCCTAGAAAACAGCAGATCTGGTACCACTTTAACAATGCTCAAAAGTAACCCATGAGCAGCTCAAACTGATTCTGAATAATTTAAGTGCATTCCAGAACAATGTATCCAAGTATTGAAAGAAATAAAAAATAATCAGCAACTAAACAAAACAAAATTCACAATGTCCCCAATCCAGTAAAAATTATTGGCATGCAAAACAAGCAGGAAAATATGACTCATAATAAAGGGAAAAAACAGTGACAGAAACAGACCCAGAAGTGACATGGATAATAGAATAGATGAGTATATTAAAATAATATTATAAATATATTCTGTATGTCCAAGATAGAAAAGAAATTAGCAGATAAGGGAAGAATTAGCAGATAAGGAAAGTCAGTGAAATTTTAAAATAAATACATTAGAACCTCCATAGTTGACCACCTCCCTACATTGATCATGTCCTTAAATTGACCTAATTTTCATAGACTGGACATGCACCACATGTATATATCAGTATAGGAGGCCTAGTTCCTTATGTTCCTTATGACCACCTCTGTATGTTGACCAATTTGTTATAGTCTCTTGGGCATTCAGCTTACAGAGGTTCTATGGTATATAATAGAACTTCCACAGATGACCAAGAATAATATCATGATTAGCAATATGCTGAATATGATTAAAATCAAATTATACACTGCAGGAGAAAGAGTAGTAAACTTGAAGACATAGAAATAGAAACTACCCAGAAGGAAATGAAAAGGGAAAAATAAGATTGAAAAATTAAGTAAGCATAGACTCAGTGAGCTAAGGGATGAGACAAAAAGCACTTTAACATACATCAGTGGTTCTCAACCAGAGGGCTGTGACCCCCCACAGTGAAAATACACTGAGACATTAGGAGGTTGAGAACCACTGACATACATTTAATTACAGTCTTAGAACATGAAAGTGGAGGCAGAAAAAGTGATTTGAAAAAATGATGATTTGAAATTCAACAAGTTTAGAGGAAGGCAAAAACCCAGAAGCAGCTCAGTGATCCTCAAGCAGAAGAAATGATTTTACAGAATTGATACTTGAAGCTCAGAATGGAGCCAACATTTGTTCAAGAACACACAATGAGTAGCAGGCAGGGACAGCCGGGACCCCAGCAACTCAAGGGTCTTCTTGACACGAGGTCCCACAGCCACCATGCATGACCAACCACTGGATTTTCTGCAGTCTCATTCCCACTAGTGCTCTTCGCTGCTACCTCCTCTCCTTATCTCTGCCTTTTCTCAAGCAATTTATTCTTTTTCATTCCCTTCCTTCCACCAAATAAAGTGTTCTCCCTTCTTTAATCATCTAGCTTAAAGCAGAGTTTAAGCCTGAGATGAAGATAAGGCCCTCACTACCACCCATTTCTAGCACAAGCAGGAATTTGTCTACTCATAAGGAGGGTGCTTAGGTATCTGGGATGGTCTGGGATGTCCTCTTAACCCTACATCTCCTAGCTCCAGAGGCAAAATTGTGCTAGAACCCACTGGCACAGGCAAGGTGGACAGCAAGGGCTTATCATCAGGGAATAGTGGTAAGGTGAGCTGGATGAAGACCAGACTCTCTGTCAATCATAGACAACCAGAGATTAATTAGAGCCACTCAAACTCACAGGTTGGTCCCCAGAGCTGCACGACAACAGCCACAGCTTAGGCCCTGATTTATCAGTTAACAGTGTTATCCCCACAAAGATCAATCTGCTTCCATACTCAGAAGAACTTAATTTCTCCTCCACTACCACCTTCTACCTGGAGGGCTGTACAGCTGACATGGAACGTCTTCATGGAAAGAGTTGGGTAGCAAGAACTGGTCTGTGGCTATTAGAGCCCCTATCTGGCTGTCAGGGAGCAACATCACAGTCTAGGAAAATGCACATTTATCAATCCACTGTGCCCAGCTGTGTGCCAAATCCATGTGCTACAAGCAGGGAGGACAAAATGAATATATTTTGAGACACTAACCGAAACACTTGTTGTATCATAGCTAATCCTCACAACCACCTTTAAAGATAAATGTTGACTCTATTTTGTAGCTGAGGAAATTGAAGCTCAGGGAAGCTAAAACAGCTAAATAAAGGCCAAGGAGATGAATTTCAGATCTAGCAAAGCTGTCTCTTCTGGGGTCATATGAGCTCAGAAAGAGGAAAGCTCTGTGGGTGTGGCCACAGCCATGGGTGGCTTCCTACAGGAGGTGGAACTGCTGCCGGATCTTGAGGGGAGGGGGGAGGATGGGTGGAGGGAGGGTGATTGGTGGGATCACACTTACGGTGCATCTTACAAGGGTACAAGTGAAGATTACTAAATGTAGAATATAAATGTCTTCATATAGTGATTAAAAGGCCATAAAGGCTATGTTAAAGAGTTCAATGAAAATATTTCAGATTGTATATGAAGTCTGCACATTGTGCCCCATGATTGCACCAATGTACACAATTATGATTTAATAAAAATTTTATAAAAAAGCAACTTAGTAGAAGCAAGGAAATTTAAGCCTAAGATACAACATTTTGAGTACAGTTTTATAGTTTTACAGTTTGACCTTATTTCTGTCTTTCATGCTCAAACACGAAAATTTTTAAAACTTTGTATGTTAATGAAAAGCATGTATTGGTGTATGTATACTTACCAACTTCATTATTTGGCATTTGTCGTTGTTTTAGAGTCAGGGTCTTATTCTGTTGCCAGGCTGGAGTACAGTGGCACAATCACAGCTCACCACAGCCTTGAACTTCTGGGCTGGAGCGATCCTCCTGCCTCAACATTCTAAATAGCTAAGACTACAGGACTGAATTTGTTTGTTTGTTTGTTTGTTTGTTTTGGCCAGGGCTGGGTTTGAACCGGCCACCTCCGGCATATGGGGCTGGCGCCCTACTCCTTTGAGCCACAGGCGCTGCACGATTTGTGACTGGTCTCCAACTACTAGCCTCAAGCAATCCTACTTCTTCAGCCTCCCAAAGTGCTAGGATTACAGGAGTGAGTCACCATGCCTGGCTGATTTTCATTGTCTTTTGGAACCTTTAAACTTTGAATGATGTTTTCTTAAATTATGTAATTATTTATATTAAATATTGATAAAAGTAAAATTAATTTTTTTCAAAGTCTCAAAAAATAGACAACTGATATTTATAAATAAAAGTAAAAGATAATTTCAAATGGAATTAGTGGCAAGCACATTATTTAAATTGTGTCTATCCAAACAAGCCACAATATTCTATAGTCAAAATAAAAACCATTGCAATGACATTTATGACAATTTTTTCAAATTTGGTTAAAATAATTCAGCTTAAAATTTTTTGTTATGAGGTTGATTTTGAATATAAAAAACGTAGAAGGAGGGAGGGGTGAGGAAAAGAAGAGCAGAGAGAGGGAAGGAGCCAGGGGGTGGGATCCTGGTGTGTGCCACGCCTTTTGGGGGCAAGACACGATTGTCAGAGGGTCTCTACCTAAAAATGCAATCAGTATAACCTAGTTTCTTGTACCCTCAATGAATCCCCAACAATAAATTTTAAAAAAAGCTTATAAATGAAAAAAAATAAATAAATAAAAAATAAAAGTAAAAATAATAACATCAGGTACCAAAAACTCTATCACCTCTGCTTTTGCATATATTTCAAATATATTTCAAGAGAAAATGGGTCCAATAAGATCTTATAAAATATTCTTGTGGAATATAAGCAAAAACTTTCAGCACTGGTAAAACAATATGATGAGCATGTAGGAGATTATTGAATATCTTTTCCTAGAAATGTTTCCGAAAATCATTTTTATATATTTTTTTAGAATAATTTTCTGAAAATAATTGGCCTGATCAAAGGATTGCTCCAAGATCTCTCAGAAACAATTCTGGCCCTTCTTTTCTGTTTGTGTGTGTGTGTGTGTGTGTGTTGAGACATGGAATAAATCAACACTGGTGCTTTTCAATGTTTACATTATTGCTAAAAGTTATATATGGACTAAATATTCCACTAAAGCTTTATGTCTATGAATTGAGCTTTACATTTCTTGGTTGAGTTTTCAACCATTATTATGTACAATGATCTGGTTACACAGTTTATGAGTTAATTTATTACAATTAATTATTGTTCATGTAAAGCTAGAAAATGTGATCTTAAAAAAACTAAGTTTAAATATAATATCACGAAGCCAATATTTTCAACAGTAACAAGAATCAGGTAATAAATAGCTCCCTTTGATCATTGTTTTTAAAGTCTTTTGAACCATGCTTTGATTAGTTCTATTTAATATTTAACATCTGGTTAGTCAATTTCAATCTGCAGGAAACACTGCTGGAAAAATACTATGCTGACTAAATACATTTATAATACTACAAAGCTGACATGTAATTGATTTTAGTTCCCATAAAAGGATTATGTTAACTTTCCTTAATCTATATATTTGTATTTTGTGCAATCTAGTGAATTCACACCAGGGATGCTAAGTTTTTATTTCTTATCAATATTTTATGTAAAATTGATAGGATTATATTTTAGTCTAAGTATCACTTTCCAATTTTTCCCTGAAAAGAAAATGACATACTAAAAAATATTACTGCACAGCTGTTGCACTAATACAGTAGAGGTTTACTGGCTGGCTCGGTACTTCAAGTCATATTGAAAGGTACACTATAGTGAAACATTTCCAATAAGCTATCAGACCCCAGAGAGATTTTTATATTCTTCTTTTTTTTAAATTGTTCAACTTTATTTCTTGCAGCTCTGGATTTGTTTGGTTTTATTTTAAGTAGTATCTAATTTAAGAAATTGAGGCTTCTATCCTCATTAAATAAAGCAATGTGGAATGGTGAACAGATACTGTATAAAATAAATATGTAAATGTAAAGTAATGTTTGCAAAAGTTTATTTAAACTAGTGTTTTGGTTATTAGTCATGTAATATTATTTCATATGTTTCATATTTAAATACATAGGAATGTCAAATGGCTACTCTATGGCCATTTCTAAGAAGGCTAGCAATTTTATAAGACAGAAATTTTGATGTACACAACAAATTTGATGATTTAATAAAAAAAATAGAAATTTTGGTTTGTCATTCTAACACTGACTCAACTGTCAGAGGAGTTAATGTTTTTAGATAAACAAAACTCACTTTTAGTCTATTTGGTTTCAAATACCCATTGTGTTGAAATTGGTGAGTTTTCTTTTAATTTCTCTTATGTGCAGAGAAGTGGGTGATATCAAAGTGCGATATAAAAAATCAAAGTGTGATATAAAAATATAAAAAATTTATGGGTGATAGTGGGTGATATCAAAGTGTGATATAAAATATATTTAAAAAATCAAAGTATGATATAAAAATATATAAAATTTATGATGACAATATTCTCTGAGCATGTGCTTAGAAATTAATAGTGTACTTTATAGATAACAAATAGTGTACGTGATAAATAAATTTTGATACAGTGCAATGAAATCTCAAATATTGTAACTATTTTTAATGCATATAGTAAAAGCTAATTTAAAGGAGGTGATTGAAAGGTATGCTTTAGTGAAGTACTATTATTGAAATTCAGCTTTTGTTTTCTTCTAATACTATTCTGCTATTGTTAGAACAAAACTAGTTATGTTGCGAACAAAAACCGGTATTTGTGGTCAGGACATTGGCTGTTATTCTGAGTGAAATAGGAACCATGGGAAAGTTTCCAGCCAAGTAATGATATTATCTGTGTTTGTTCTCTGTGGCCGCCATGTTGAAAACAGACTAAAGGAGGCAAAGGGAGAAGTTGAGAGACTAGTTAGGAGGCTACTGTAATGATCTGGGCAAAAGGTAATAATGACTTGGACCAGGGATGGAGTGAAGGGATTAAAAAGTGCTTGGACCAAGAGTGCCCCCTAATGTAAATTATAGACGTTGGGTGATAATGACATGTCAACATAAATTCATCAGTTTGCAACAAATGTACCACTCCGGTAGGGGATGTTGATAGTGGGGAAAGCAGGCCATGGGTGGGGGTGGAGGGGATATGAGAAATCCCTCTCCTTCCCATTCAGGTTTGCTGTGACCCTAAAACTGCTCTAAAACATAAAGTCCATTTCTTAAAAAAGTGGTTAGATTCTGCACATATATTTTGAAGATAGCACTAAAATATCTGGTCACAGAGAAGACATAGGTCAAAAGAGAGAGAAGAGTTGAGACTACCTCTGAGACCTTTGCCCTGAGCACAGAAGAAGGTTCAGCCTGAGGTGCCCGTTAGATTTCAAGCAGACTGAGAAGGAAGTTGGACGCCAGGTCTGCAGGCTGGGGAGCCACTGGTGACTCTGACAACTGTTGAGCATGACAGATCTGCAAAGTCCCACCTTCCTCAAAATCTTACCAGCATCCCCAAGGCAGAGTCATTCAATATACCTAGAAAGCTTTCAACTGGCTTTAGACATCTAAATGGACATTATATTAATATTTGCCTTCAACTATAATGACTTTGTCAATTAGAGTCAAAACTCAACTGTTGCCTAATGTGTTGGTGCTCAGGACCCTCAAAAGATAGGAAAGCAAAAGAGAGCAGGTATTTATTTATTTATTTTTAACTGGCAAATAACAAATTGCATATATTTATCAAGTACAGGTTGTTTTGAAGTGTGTATATATCGTAAAATAGCTAAATCCAGCTGATTTACATATGCATTACCTCACACACTTAACATTTTTGTGGTGAGAACACTTAAAATCTATTCCAGTAGCAATTTTCAAGGATGCAACGAGAACAGACGTTTTTACACAGTTATGTTCTTTCTGACATCTTGTGGGATTTTCTGGAAGTATATAAAATAGCAAATACATTTATAGTAATTCCATTCTATTTTAACAATATTTATTGAGCATTTGTGATGGGATTGTTGCCAGGGGACCTACACATTAAATAGAAATCCCATAAATTTTGCAAAAATATAAAATATTATGGTTCTCAAGATACCTATAGTCTAAAGGGGAAATACACACAAAATAGGAGACATGCTTCAAAGGCAGAGGTTTTTAAGTTTTAATGTTCGTGAATCTCTGCGTCCAAACCCAGAGATCCTTTTGGTAGATCTGGAGTGAGAGACCTAGTATTTTTTTTATATGCCATTTGATTCTAATAAAAATGGTCTGTGGCTCTACAAAATAGGTTTAACATTCAAATGTATCCAATGAAAATTGTGTTTATTAATTAATAATGTTATATGTCTAACCTAGATATAAGGTGAGGGCACTCTGTCCCTCGAGATCTTGGTAATATTGGCTCAAATTTTAAAACCTGGCACTACGGAAGTCTAAAATCCTCTTAAAGATTTCTGTGTATTCTGGGGAAGTACATTTTCAGTCCGACATTCAGGTCTGCCTCTCAGATACGGGCTTCTCTGTACAGTTGATCCATGAACACCATGGGTTTGAACTACACAGCTCCACTCAAATGTAGATTTCTTCCGCCTGCACCACCCCTGAGACAGCAGGACCAGCCCTTCCTCTTCCTCTTCCTCCTCCTCCGACTACCCAAAGTGAAGAAGATGACGGGGGAAGACCTTTATAATGACCCACTTCCACCTAATGAATTGTCAAAATGTTTTCTCTTCATTATGATTCTCTCAATAGAATTTTCTTTACTCCAGCTTACTTTATATAAGAATATAGGATACAATATGTATAACATACAAAATACATGCTAATTGACAGTTTTTGTTATTGGTAAGGCTTCTGGTCAATAGTAGGTTATTAGTAGTTAAGTTCAAAGGAAGCCAAATGTTATATGCAGATTTTCAACTGTGCAAGGGTCAACACCCCACACCCTCAGAATGTGTCAATTGTATACTGGGGGGTTTTTTGCACAGTTTTACAAAGATGTGAGCCTCTCTCCTCAACCACCTTGTCCTGCGCACGTGCGCGCACACACACATACAATGTCAATAAATAGAATAAACTTTACCAAAGATTTTTTAAAGAGTGGACTATAAAAACAATATTAACTTAAAATTCAGCATTAAGTTTTATATGCCCTAGTCTTACACAGAAATCAGAAATTTTACTGGCTCTAAGGTTTGCTAAAATTACATGATACAATACACCTAAAATGAAAATGAGTGATGTTTAAAATTAGTGTGTTATAGAGATATTGAAATATCAGGTCATTCTGTAGACTTATCCCTTATTAAGTTAATAGAAACAGGGGCTAGTCTGATTTCCCAGTCTTGAAGACTAGATGACATTTTAGGACCTTTATATCCTTCAGCTTCTACGATTATAAGGGTAGTTATTACTGTTTGCTTAGAACTTTTCTCTAAGGCTCCCTAAACCAGTGTATTTACATATGATATCCACTCAGCTTGAAAGTTGCAGTAGTAAGCAGTTCATTTAAAAATTTGGGACCTAAGAGACTAAACAGGAAGTCAGAGAAGTCCTCTGTTAAGGAACTGCTAAACCAACAAAGGATAATTTCACAAGCTTCCCAGAGAACTCTGTGCATACAATACCCATTTCAGGCAAATTTACAGTACCCATGGCAAGGGATAAAGTGTCTTCAAACTCCTCTCTTTGGTATGGATAATGCCTCACCCCAATTCAAAAAGCAGTATAAAGTATGCTGCACATAAAAATACAAACACACACCAACTACATAATCAAATTCAGTTACACATTAGTGATCTATAAAATGTGCTGATGGGTTACTGTTCTTGAAATGATTAGAACAGATCGAAAGAAAGAGAGAAGCTCAAAAAGAGCTCCACAGAGGAACAGAAATTTGAAGCCTACAAAGGATGGATATACATTTTTAAACTGAAGTAGAGGCAAAGTGTAGAAGCTGACAAGACATAGGTGAAGAAAGACAAAAACATGACCCGACTGAGGCAGTGTGTCCACCTGTGCATTGTTGCAAGGAGGTTAGACAGGAGGGATAGATGTGAGTGGCTCATGAGGAATGTGAGAGGTATAATTTCAAGCACATAATTATTAATAGGACATAGAAGATGATCATTTTGGAGCATGAGGAGAATACAATTCAAAATTGAAAAGAGAACTTAATTTCAAAAAGAAACTTGTATTGTGAAGGCAGACTGGTGGAAATGCAAGTCCCTCAGGAAGTCTGATGGAATAAATGTTACAAGATTACAGGCATCCGTGTAATAATAACAGCTAAAGTTTAGTAAGAGTGTGTTGTGTGCCAGGCACAGTTACAAGTAGCTCTGGTAATAAAGACTTACTAATTTCCGTCTACAATCCACTTAAGCAGATATTAGTTTGCCCATTTTACAGACGAGGAAATTGAGGCCCAGAGTGATGATAGCACAAGTTTGCATAGTAATTAAAAGGACAGGGCTGTGAACTCAAGCACTCTGACTCTTGAGTCTGATCTCTTAGCTATTCTAACCCACTGAAGGTGCCTAGGAATATGAAGAGAAAGGAAAGAGACCCCACAAATTTTGCCAAGCAAGAACAGTAAGAATTTAGGGGTCAGGGTGCCGCCTGTGGCTCAGTGGGTAGAGTGCCAGCCCCACATACCAAGGGTGGCGGGTTCAAACCCAGCCTCAACCAAACTGTGACAAAAAAATACCTGGGCATTGTAGCAGGTGCCTGTAGTCCCAGCTACTCGGGAGGCTGAGGCAAGAGAATCACTTAAGCCCAGGAATTGGACGTTGTTGTGAGCTGTGATACCACAGCACTCTACCAAAGGCAATAAAGTGAAACTGTCTCTTAAAAAAAAAAAAAATAGAATTTTGGGGTCAAATGAAAGAAAGGAACTGAAGATGACTCCAAAGTTTTCAACATAAGGAACAGGAAAGATTGAGAGTGCGTTTGGTCACTATTTAAGATTTAAAAAAATATTAGTGACACAGTAATAGGGAGTGGTGATGATGTATTTGCCAATCAATATTTGAAGATCATTTCTTTTAATGTAAGAAATTTTCTACATTGAGAAAAAAATAGATTAGGAGTTGATTGTGCCTCTTAGTGGCTGTATTTAAAGTATCACAGCTATTTTTCATGTGAGATAATGCACTGTATTTATGTAACACCTTTCTTCTAAGGAGCTCAAAGCATTTTACCACAATGCATTACCTTATTCATCCTCATAACATCCCCTTTTAAGAAAGGAAGTGTCAAGTACAATGACCACAGTTTTACAGATGGGAACACTAAGACAAATGAAGCCAGTGACTTGCCGAGATCACGGACAAGCCTGTGGCAAAACTGAGCATCAAACTTGTGCTTTTGGAAATTCAGGATCCTTTCCAATCTCTTCTCAACAATAAATCTCAAATGTGTCTCAACTTTTGGCATTACTTCATATTTAAATTAGCATGTTTAGAATCCTTTTCTAACCTATTGTTACCTGAACAGTCTGCATCATGAATTTGGTGATTCTTAATTTAATAAATCTTTAAAGTGGTAAATATCCATGCTTTACTCTTTTAAAAAATCAAAACTTGCCTTCTCAATTAGGCATTAATTATGTCTGGTTCTGACTCTAAAGTTTTAATATATATATATAAATTCTGAAAGTCCTATGAAAATGTTGTCTTTGTCTTGGAGAAACTTGAGTCCTTGAAAGCCCTAAATCATCAATAAATGACTAAGGAAAGATAAGAACTCACTCCCTCTCTCTCTGTCTCTCTCTCTCTCTGTCTCTCTCTCACACACACATACACACACACACACACACACACACAAAATGCCGGTAATATAGAAAGGAATCAATCAGTCTCTTTACAAGTATCTAAGTATTTCCCCCTAATAATAAGAGGATAAAAAATAATGTCCTTACATCTTAGGAAATTTTTTTCAACTCAAAAAATGTTACTGATCACCTCTTTATTAACTAAGATTTTAATCTTATTTTGAATTGATCTTATTACAAATACAATGCAAAATCAGTTAATAATTGTATATTTAGATCTTCTGCTCTTAAAAAGAGAAGGAAAAAATGTCAACTTAATATTTTGTTTTAAAGCTAAGTGAATTATATTCACTTTCAGAGTCCTTTAAAAGAATACTTGTATACACTTCTATACACAGTAAATGATACAAGGTGAACCACAGGCAACAAGACAATCTGGGGTCAAAGGCTCAATTATTGGTTTACACAATTTAAGGTAGCTATGCATTTTCCTTTTCCTCCATAAGTTCCACAAGCTCTGCCCTTAATATGTGTAAAGCCCTTTTAGAAATTCTACCACAGGCTGAAAGGACATTGCAGTTCAAAAATGAACTGGAATAGCTTTTTCAATGACAATCTATGAAAAGAACTAAGGTGATGAAAAACAAATGATGTACAACAATGTGCTGAAAATGCTGTCAACTCAGATTCATCATTATCCCCAAAGTCAAAGGATTATTTGGGGAGCCAAGTCGTATTTCATGTTTCTACCATTTTCTATGATAAATATAAGGTCTCATAGATAAATAGCTCATATTTTTCTATGCTGTAAGACTGCTGTTAATAGCTACACTTAACATTCACAGATAATGGACGACAATTTGAAAATAAGTGAAAATAAAAATTCTAAATAATCAATGTGAATTTTCTGAGTAACTCAAATTACCATTACACAGTTTAGGTGTTAAAAAAATGCCAGACTCAACAGTCTCAAATTTGACACTACAAAAAAGGTAGTTCTTTTAATAAAACAAATGACACGATGTCAATTCACTTATTTACTCAACAAATGTTTGTTGAACACTTGCTATGTGTCAAGTATTGTGCTGCACAGTGGGGATATAGCAAAAAACAAAAATGAAGACACTACTTTCTTGGTGTTCACACTCCAGAGAAGGAAGATAGAAAATAACTAATAATTGATTAAATAATGATAATATGGGATATGTCCAGTGGTTATAGAGGCTGAGATGAAAAGCACTCTGTTAAGGAGTCAGAGTTCAGTAGCGGATGTAAATGAGCAATAGAACATTACCTCCTTGTGTTATTTTAATTAGCTCAAATCTAGAAACAACTAAAGGGAAAGCTACATAATTCCAAAATAAGCTTGTATTCTACCTCACCCTATTAGAGAGTTCATCATTGGAAAAACATGTCTGTTTTGCCACGTTGTTAGTTTCCAGGATTTCTTCCACATGAAAATGATAAGCATCCCGTCTTTTCAGTCCGTCTATTGAGGACCTACTATATATAAAGGCCATATTCAAGAGTGCATATGTTGAACGGGATCCAAATTTTGTCCCCAAGGAAACAATACTTTCATGAGAAAAAGAGACACAAAACTAATTTGAGCTATACAGGTAACATAAATGTTACCCCCAAATGCAAAGAATTGAATACAATAGAACCTCCATAGTTCACTACCTCCCTACAAGGACCACCTCCCTAAGTTGACCTAATTTTTATAGACTTTACAGGTGTCACATGTACGTGTCAGTACAATAGGCCTAGTTCCTTATGTTGACGACCTCTGCATGTTGACCAGTTTATTACAGTCCCTGGGGTAGTCAATTTATAGAAGTTCTACTGTAATTAATATCACCTAAAACATTCAAGAGAAGCGTCATAGAGAAAGTAGCATCTGAGTGGGACCACAGAGGATGAGAAGGATTAAGGCCAAAAAAACAAGATGGGCATAAGTGGGAGTGAGAGAAAGGCCGTGTGGTCCTCAGTGGACTGAAGCATGGAAGCAACTGGAGATAAGGCTGAAAACGTTTAAGTGGAGGACATGGCCTAGAAGGACATGAATGAACAAAAGTTTATCCTGCAGGTGACTGCGATCCACTGAATATTTTTGAGCCAACAAAGGACACTAACACAGTTGGCTTAGAAAGATGTGTCAGGCAGCAAGGTAGAGGAAAGGGAAAACAGTGACATGGAAAAAGAGTCTCAGATCTTGCATGGAAAGAATGAGGGACTAAACTGAGAAAGTGTAAATAAGAACTGAAATATTTTGACTTGGCAACCAGTTGGTGAGCAGCATGGAGAAGTAGAAAATTCCTTTTATACATGTAAAAAAGATATTCTAGGGTGGCACCTGTGGCTCAAAGGAGTAGGATGCCAGCCCCATATACTAGAGGTGATAGGTTCAAACCCAGCACTGGCCAAAAACTGCAAAAAAAAAAAAAAAAAAAAAAAAAGATATTCCAATCTGAATTGGGAACAAGTGTACATTTCGATTTTTTTTTCTGAGATCAATTCAAATGAAAACACCCTGCTTGGAAAGTGAATTTAGCTTTCTACTCAAAGACCATATTCTAATAATAATGGATGTCCAACACTGGTAGGCTCTGTTTGGAATGAAAATATAAAGCTCAAGCCAATTATTCCTTCTAAAATAAAAGATAATAAACCCCTGAAGTCAAGATATAATACAGAACTTAATTATGCAGTACGATCCAAGAGTGTTACTGGGGCACTACTAATTAACATGAACTCTTGAATGATTGGTAGACACTATGTCAACCAATCTTGGATTCGGTATCTCTGACTTTTTTGTACATGGAAAAAGATGCAGAGTCAAATGACTTGATCAGTCTTTTCACTTGCCAGGAAACAACTTTTCACACACTCAGGAATCATTTCCTTTTTAGTTTCAAATCTTTAGAAAGAAGAAGGTACTGTTAACTTTCTATTAGAAGAATTTCCTCAATACTAATGATTTTCAATGTCAAAGAGTTCTCCTGCCTAAATTACTCCTGGAAATAACTTACTCTTTTATATCATTTAAAATAATTTCACTACCACCTTTTTAACTTTCAAATATTTGTAAAATCTTATAATGTACTCTGTAGTCATTACTTGTCTAGCTATATATTTGTCTACTTAAATCTTTACTTATAACTTAATCCTTTCCTTCTATTAATCAGCGCAATGGCTTTCTCCTGGTCTAGCTCCAATTTTTCTGAAAATTATTGGTTCTGAGGTACTTAAAGTCTTATACAGTATTTTATGCTTAGATTGGACCCATACATCCCATTTTTATTTATTTATCATATTGCTCAAATGTGTGTGATTTGCTCTCAGCATTGCCCATATCAAAACTTGGCCAGGGACAAATATACTTCATACCTTAAAGACAGTCATAAGGCTCCCAAATTTGATAAAGGAAAGACCTCATTTCCACACTGCTTATTGATAATTGTGAGTCTAAAAAAGTCCACTATCTGCATTAGTAAAATAAGTTACTAATTTTTTTGGTTTTGTTTTGCTTTAATTTTCATTTTAGCGTCATATTTTTCTTCTCTGTCTTTGTAAAAATAGATTGAACTGAATTATTTTATTTTCCAAAGTCTTGTATCACCTGGTAGAAATGCACATATTCCCAAAATTATTTTCTACGGTTCTCCTTTCATATTATATTCTGCCTAAATTAATACATTCTGTGTCTGTTACACTAGTTATTACAGGTTTTAAAATAATATCAACCCAACTTTTAAAAAAAAAAATCTGAATCTATTGTCAGTGCTAGCAATCCATTTAAAGATGAAAACAGTATCTTCAGAAGAATTGTTATTTTCTATGTGATGTTTATTCAGATAGTAAAACTAACATAACTTTCTTTTCTTTACTATTTTTTTTCTTTCCATTCACTCTGATTTCTAGGAACCTCATATATTTTAACACACATTTCCAAAATTTCTGGCCATTTGATAATAGTAAATGTCAGACATCGGTAAGCCAACTGATGAAACTTGAGTAAGTTCTATAAGTTAGGTAATAGTACCATATTAACTGTTAATTTACTGATTGTGAGAGTATAGACTTTGTAAGATAATGGCCTTAGGAAATATGTATGGAAGTATTTGATGAGAAAGGAGTATTATAACTACAGCTTGTTCTCAATGCTTCTGAATGAAACACACACGTATAGACAAAGATGAACACAAAGATACAGAAAAAGAGAGAATGACCAAGCAAATGTACTAAAATGTTACTTTTAGGGAAACGTGTGTAAGAATATATGAGAATTCTTTGTACTGAGGTACGTAACTTTTCTGCAGGTCAGAAACTATTACTATTTCAAAATAAAAAGTGGTTTTGGGGTTTTTTTTGAGACAGACTCTCAGTCTGTTGCCCCCTGGTAAAGTGCGGTGACATCATAGCTCACAGCAACCTCTAACTCTTGGGCTCAAGCTATTCCTTTGCACCAGCCTCCCACGTAGCGAGGACTACAGGTGCCCGCCACAATGCCCGGCTATTTTTAGAGATTGGGGTTTTGTTATAGCTCGGGCTGGTCTCAAACTCATGAGCTCAGGCAATCCTCCCACCTCAGCCTCCTGAAGTGCTAGGATTACAGGCATGAGCCACCATGCCCAGCCAAAAATAAAAAGATTTTTAAATAGTAGTTTTTATTTGACTGGTAATTGAGTATCGTTTATAAAATGTTTTCACATACACGCTATCCCACTAAATCCTTCTCATAGCCTTTTTATTTCTTTATTCCCTTAAAAAAAAAAAAGAAAAAAAGACACAGAGTATGTCAAAACCAGGAGCCATAGTCTTCTAACTTGAAGTTCATGTTTCTATACACCATTCTATTTCTCTTTTAATTGTTGTCCATCTTTACAGTGTACATCTGGTATATACAGGCATACAATGGGAATTAATCAAATCAGGATAATTACAGTATTCATCACCTCAGGCATTTATCATTTCTTTGTGTGAGGAACATTCCAAAACTATTCGTTTAGTTATTTTAAAGTATACCCTAACTTACTGTTGATTATAGTCACTTAGTTGTGCTACCAAGTATTGTTCATTCTAACTATATGTTTGTACCCACTAACCATCCACACTTTATCTTCACGCCTCACTGCCCTTCCCAGCCTCTGGCAACCATCATTCTACCTTCTGTCTCCATGAGATCAATCGTGTTTAATATTTAGCTCCCACATATGTGAGAACATGTGAGATTTTTCTTTCTGTGTTTGGCTTATTTCACTTAACATAATGTTTTCCAGTTCCATCCATGTTGTTGCAAAGGAATTTCATTCCTTTTGTGGCCATATAATATTCCATTCTATGTATATACCATAATTTCTTTATCCATCTGTCTTTTAATAAACACTTGGCTATTGTGTTTGTTATTGTAATGCTTCCATAAACATGGGAGTGCAGATATCTTTCAGTATACTTATTTCCCCTCCCTTGGATATATGGTTATACCCAGCAGGAGAATTGCTGAGTCATGGGGTAATTCTATTTTCGGTTTTTTGTGGAACCTCCATAATATTCTCCATAGTGATTGCACTAACTTACATTCTCACCAACAGTGTACAAGGGCTCCTCTTTCTCAACATCCTCACCAGTATTCATTACTGCCTCTCTTTTTGATAAAAGCCATTTTAACTTGGGTAAGATGATATCTCATAGTTTTGATTGGCATTCCTCCGATGATATTGAGCATATTTTCATATACCTGTTGGCCATTTGTGTGTCTTCTTTTGAGAAATGCCTATTCACATCCTTTGCACTTTTTAAAATAAGATTAACTTTTTCCTATTGAGTTGTTGGATCTCCTTATGTATTCTAGCAGTTTATCCCTTGACAGATCTGAAGTTTGCCAGTATTTTCTCCCATTTTTGTAGGTTGTCTCTTTGTTTATCAAGACACGCATACAAATGGTTTGTGAACTCTAAGTATGCTCTATTTGTGTATTTACTGTAACCACTGACTCGTATACCTTCGGATGATTTTGCATTGTTCATTAATGTCTTTTTGTTTCAGTATGAAGAACTCCTTTTAACATTCCTTATGCTACAGGTCTGGTGTTGATGAAATCCCCCAACTTTTCTTTTTCTGAGCAAATCTTTCTGTCTCCTTCATGTCTGAAGGATATTTTTGCAGGATATAATATTGGAGAGTTAAGGGCTTTTTCCTTCAGCACTTTGAATACATCATGTTACTCTCTCCTGGCCTGTAATGTTTCCACTGAGAAATCTGCAGCCAAATATACTGGAGCTGTTTTATTTTTTCTTTTCTTGCTTCTCTTAGGAGTTTTCACTTATCTAAGACCTTTGGGAGCTTGGTTATTAAATGCCTTGAGCTAGTCTTGGTTGGTTAAATCGGCCTGCTATTCTATGACCTTCTCATACCCGGGTATTGATAATCTTTCTTTAGATTTAGAAAGTCCTCTGTTATTATTTCATTAAATGAACTTTCGACCCCAATCTTTCTCTACTTCCACTTTGAGGCCAGTAACTCTTAGATTGCCATTTTGACCTATTTTCTAGATCTTGTCCAAGTGCTTCATTCCTTTTAATTTTTCTTTTTTCTCTTCTGACTGTACATATTCAAATAGCCTGTATTCAAGCTCACTAATTCTCTCTCTGCTTTACCACTTTTGGTGTTAAGAGACTCTAATGCATTTTTCAGCTTGCCAACTGAATTAAGATCCAGAATTTCTGCTTGATTTTTTTTAAACTATTTTAATCTTTTGTTACATTGCTCTACTAGGCTTCTGAATTCCTTCTCTGTGTTGTCCTAAAGTTCACTGAACTTCTTCTGGACAGCTATTTTGAATTCTTTGTCTGAAAGGTCACATATCTCCATCATTCCAGGATTGGGCACTGGTACATTATTTAGTTTAGTGAGGTCATGTTCTTGATGATCATCTGTTATCCATTTTCATAGATGTTTGTTAATGTCAGGGCACTGAAGAATTAAGTGTTTATTTTAATCTTCACAGTTTGGGTTTGTTTGAATCCATCCTTCTTCAAAGGCTTTTCAGATATTCAAAGGGAATTGAGCATTATGATCTAAGTCTTTGGTCACTGCAGCTGTACCAGCATGGTGGGTGTTCCAAGTTCAGTAAAGACTCTTATACATTCTTGATGGTATAGCCATGTGGACTTGGGTAAGAAAGGGCAGATTCCCTGGATTACCAAGCAAAGTCTCTCACTCTCTTCCCTCAGTCTGTGAGCTGGTGAATTGCTGAGGCAGAAAAGGAGTGATGTGAGCCCTGCCTCTTTACTATGAGCGCCAGATCACACGTGAAGCTAGCTTAGTCTCACCCAAAGCCTGTCGTGACTGTTGCCTCGTCAGCAGGTGATGAATCCTACCAGGACCAGGTCCTTCTCTTCAGGGCTGCAAGTTTTCTTTTGGCCCAGGGTAGATCCAGAAATGCCTTCTAGAAACTAAGGCCTAGACTCAGGGGTTTCAGGAGTCTGCCTGGTACTTTATTTTTACTATGACTGAGCTGGTACCCATATTGCCAAGCGAAGTTCTCTGAACTTTTCCTTTGCTTTCCCATGGAAAAAAAGACTCCCTGAGATGCACTGCCTGTAGTGGGGCCTCGGGTGGGATGACACGGGCACTGGCTTGGCCACCATTGCTGGCATCTCACTGGGTCACGTGCACCCCAAGTCCACTGGTTCCAAGACAGCACAGTTTCAGGAATTGCCCTTTGTGACCTGACAGCCTTACAAATTTAGTCCAGATTCCAAGCTGCCGTTTTGAGAACCAGTGATGAAGTTCTAGCCAGAACTCAGATCTCAAAACAGAGGATTTCCCTCAGGCTGAGCTGCCTAAATGCTACCCTCATGGGCACTGGCAGATTTCTGCCTTGTGCTGTGTTCCCCTGTGCCAGGGAAGCCCCAAGTTCCAAGACAAAGTCCCACATCACCTTACTCTCCCACTCTCAGGCACATGGAGTCTCTCTTCACTCCCATGGCACTGCCAGGAGAACAGGGGAAGGATGGCATAGGCAACGAATTCTGTCTTTTCTGCCCTCTCAATGTAATGTCAAAACCAGTTCTGATTGCTCACCTGATTTCCTGATAGTTGGTTCTTCTGAAGGTGCTTGCTTGTGCGGACAGTTGTTGAATTTGGTGTTTAAGGGAGTGATGATCACTGAAGATTTCCATTTGCCCATCTTGCTGCAAGATCTCTCTGCGTCTCTTAATTTTCTTTTTTATTTTCTTGTATTTATTTATTTATTTATTTAAATTTTTTGAGACAGAATTTATTAGAATAATTGTTCTGATGAATAAGTTTAGCCTTATTTTTCCATGTCCAAAGGCATCGAAAACAAAAAGTCTATCAAAACCCTATGAAGGCCGGGCACAGTGGCTTATGCTTGTAATCCTAGCACTTTAGGAGGCCAGGGCAGGAGGATCTCTGGAACTCAGGAGTTCAAGACCAGCATGAGCATGAATGAGACCCTATCTCAACCAAAGTAAGAAAATATTAGCCAGCATGGTAGTAGACACCTAAAGTCCCAGCTATATAGGAGTCTGAAGCAAGAGGATCACTTGAATCTGGGAGTTTGAGGCTGCAGTGAGCCATGATGACACCACTGCATTCTAGCCAAGATGACAGAGGAGACCTGTCTCAAAAAAAAAAAAAAAAGAAAAAGTCTATGGGGTAACATGCTCCTATAGCCCCAGTTACTGGGGAGGCTAAGGCAGGAGGATGGCTTGAGTGCAGAAGTTGGAGGTTGCAATGAGCTACCAGCATATTTTAGCCAGGGAAACAGAATGAGACCCTGTCTCAAAAAAAAAAAAACTTACGGATACTCCCGGTGTGATCTCCCCTCACACTCATCCACACATCCACAGCAACCTCCTGATTACAGTATTAAGCACTGGGATCAAAAACATGCAAATATACACTGATTCTTTAAGAAATTAATCAAAAGCAACTTATAGGAAAGGTGAAATACAGCAGGTCTTCCACTAATGTCGTTTTGTTCAACTTTGTTATGACGTTTTTTGTTTTTGTTTTTGTTTTTTTTTTTGAGACAGAGCCTCAAGCTGTCACCCTCGGTAGAGTGCTGTGGCATCACAGCTCACAGCAACCTCCAGCTCCTGGGCTCAAGCGATTCTCTTGCCTCCACGTCCCAAGTAGCTGGGACTACAGGTGCCTGCCACAACGCCCGGCCGTTTTTTGGTTGCAGTCGTCATTGTTGTTTGGCGGACCCGGGCTGGATTCGAACCCGCCAGCTCAGGTGTACGTGGCTGGCGCCTTAGCCCATTGAGCCACAGGCGCTGAGCCTGTTATGACGTTTTTGAGAAAAGGACTCGATTCCCGGCTCTGGCCACCGTGTGGGTCTGCACGCTCTCCCCGAGTGAGTGTGTAGCTCTTCTCCGATTCGCTGGCTCTCCTACTGTTCGGTGAACAGGTGCACCCTTGGATGGCGCGGCGTCCCCTCCAGCCTAGGTACCTGCTCTGCGCCCTCAGCTGCTGGGACAGGCTCTGGCATCCCAGCACCCTCAACTGGAGTTAGTCGGTTGGAAAATTAATAACAAATACTGTAAAATAAAAGTTCATAAAGCATACGCTCAGCATACAAAAGCACGATGATAAGCCATGCGGTGCCAAAGCGCTCAGCCCGCCCACCACCGCCACGTTTCTTCTTGTTTCTGAACTTTGTAGCGATGGGAGGAGCTCCTGAGAATTTTCTCTTTGCAAGCATTTCTTCCACATTCTAACCCACCAGGTTTTGGTGAACCTGTGGTAACTCACTGGTTCGCCAAAAATTGGGTAATGATCTTACTTGAAAAAAAATTACCCTTTCTTAAATATATGCATAGCATATATTTATTTCAGTGTTTAATATTCGATGGGTTTGGGGTTTATGTAGAAGATTGGTGATATTTTTGTGACCAGAAATATGCCGCAGTATCTTAACTCTTAGAGACTTAAGAGTGTCTGTAAGCCTTTAATTAGCCTTTGGCAACACTGGTGTCATTGGACGCCGCGTTGCTTCTAAGAGCCTATGGATACCACTAAGTGGACTTGCTGTATACTAAATACAGTACGTGGCATTTTTCTGGTCACAAAAAAGGTTTCTTTTTTCCCCTAAGCACATCTGAATGGCACCCTAACTTCCTGAAAGAACAGAGCTGTACCAAGAGTAATCTCATCCACCCTTTAACTAACTACAAATTCTAGTGGCCTGAAAAGTACCCATAACTCCACTCTCTCCAGGATTCATTCACATACTACGAGAACACAGACGAGTAAGTCTTTTACTCAGTCTTAGTGATTTTTGTATGCCATGCCTTAATTTCAATAATGATTTTTGTCTCTTAGATTTAAGACCTGTTATTGAACAATTTAACCACTTCCCGATCATTCTAATTTTTTTTTTTTTACTTTTTACCTAATACACACTGATTTCAACAAACTGCATGATCATAGCATTTTATATACTTTGTGGGCAAAATAAGTGTTCTGAAGGGAGTAGATTTTATTACAAAGAAAACGAATTTTTCTATGTTTAGGAACTAAACACCAACTAAATAGTTAAAGCTCTTTCCTGTTACCTGTGGAAAGATTGACCCTGAACTGACAACAAAATCCTAGGTGGGATATTTAAATCCTAAGTGAGTGGTCAGTTAAGTGCCTGCAGAGGTAAAAGGACAGATAGCTATTTGGTATGCTGATGAACCTATTTACTTCAAGGAAAGTGACAAAAACATCAATCAAATCAGAATAGGCTATTAAGGATTGTTAACTCACTTTCAGATGAGCAATGATTTCCATTGGGATTTAAATAAACATTCATGCAAAGGACCAATGACAGAAATTTCACCAAAATCACGCCATGGTAAGGTTTCTACCCGGGTATTGACATGACTTACGTGGCTCCCAATTTCATAGCAGCTTTGAGTATTTGTGACATGCTCCCCTTTCTAAAATGCCAATAAAGATTTGTGTTCTTTTTCCATTTTAAGCCCAAAATACATTTATTTAAAATTAAGCTTTAGACATACCTCTAATTCTAAAAAAACTGAGTAAGATTGTTTTCAGTCATAAAAACTTCACCATTCCTAATGCATCAGTATTGTTTAGAATGGGAAAGTATAAAAAACTAAGGGAGTAGTATAAAATCAAAATTCAGAATTGTATGCTTAATTATGTAAAGAATAATATTTTTATTGAACAAGTTAAGCCTGAGGTGGCTTTTCTAAGTTTACCACCACCTAGTGAAAGTTCTGTACAGGTTTACATTAAGTACCTCAAAATAAAACCCTACTAGTAAAGTCCAGTTCACGTCAATCCATTTCAGTAAGTATCGAATGAGGCCAGGGTCGGTAACTCACGCCTATAATTTCACTGCTTTGGGAGGCGAAGGAGGAAGGATCACTTGAGTCAAAGAGTTCAATGCTGCAGCGAGCTATGATGACCTCACTCTGTCATTCCAGCCTGGGTGACAGAGAGAGACCCTTCTCAACGAGACCAAAGAAAACCTATTGAGCTGCTACTCTGCTTTTGGGAATGGTATGTAGACTGTGCCAGGAACACAAAAAACGTACTGCATTGGGACTCTATCTTAAAAGTACTTAAAATTGAGATGGAAAGGCAAACAAATGAAAGAGCCAATTCTTAAATAATATAGAACAGCATTAAGTAGACACTAAACATAAAAGGAAAAGAAAGAAACCAAATGTAGGCCTGAAATTTCAAGTTCCTAGATGAAGTGAGGCTGGAGACAGGGTTTAGAAATATTATGTGAAACGAGACTATAAAGGTAAGTAAAAATCAAGAGGATCTTAACGTGGTATATGAAGTATTGGGAAACCTGGAAATTTCTTAAGATTAACATAATAAAAGTAAGATTTTAGGATAATTAGTCCAGAAAAAATTTCCAGTGGTTTGGAGAAAACCAAAAAGATGGAGACCATTTAGATGTAGTATTCCAACTATGAGTTGATGAGACCTAGGAAGATCAACAGTGACAGAAATGAAGAGGAATAACCAAAATGGGATATTTCAAGAGAAAATATGAAAGAATTAGTGACGGATATTTGAGAGTAAGAAAGAAATCAAGGCTTTGAGCATGGTCAACATCATTAGCAAAAGGGAAAAAATGAGAGATAAAAATTACATGAGGGGCATGGAAGTTACTGATTTACTCAGTTGCAGATACTGATTCTGAGATGGTATTTATGTTTTTATGTTAGAGAATCCAAACAGAAATCCTGAGGTTTGCTTTTCAGAAGTTAGTTATTCACTAATGATAGCATTATGTGGCATTTCTTTATTTAGCTCTCTACCAAAGAGTAAAGTTTCACCTCAAATAAATCCTTATGAAAATTAGTCTTGATAAGAATTCATATTCTACTAATTGAGTCCCTTCTAACTGCCAGTCACTGTGGTAGACACTTTCACATACATTATCGCATTTAATTCTCATCGCAACTGCGTGAAGTTGTTTATCTAGAAATTCTAATTAATTATATTGTAATGAAAATGCAACTGCCAAATATTAATCAAGTATTCATTGAATTAATTAGACATATATTGTTTGATTTCTAATCCTATACTGCTCCACTGCCCAGATTCCAATTTTCCTTTTAATAGACATTAATAGCACAAAGTAACAAAAAGAGTAGTTCAATGTCAAATAATGTACACAAATAAAATGCCTTAGCGAACAGAGAAACATGCCGGGGGATAGAAGACTCAAGTCACACACTAAGCTCAACCTTAGGTAAATCACTACATTTTCTTGAGGGTTAATTATTTCATCTGTCACGTGGAATAAATGTTTCTCATTCAGTCAAACTTTGGGAGTTGCTGCACAAGTCAAATGAAGTATTGTTGAAAAGCTATCAACTAAAAAGAAAAATGCAAATCAAAGGTTTAAGAGAGACGAAAGAGGGCATTTTTTCTCATTTCCCTCCTTTCCCTCTCTTTTTAAAATCCTTTCTGAAAAATACTTGGAGGATAAAAAGAGGAGGCAGAAGAGGGACCATGTTTTGCTTTCAATCATCTATGGTCCTTATCAATGTCCAACACCCATCCCTTTTCTTCCAGTGCTCCTAAGTCTATGTGCAGAGACATCCCTGCAACTAAGACCATCAACTTGCCATTAATGATGTTTTACGTGGCTTTACTCAACCATTATTATAACTTTTGACTTTAGTCTGTAATCACTGAAACCCATCAATGAGTGGAGAAGTCTGTTGAAGAGCCAGAATAGTGAAGATTAGGCATACAACAGGATATTTTAACTACAAAATGTGAGTTCAATTTACTTGTAGAGTCTACTTCTTTCAAAACAGTCTTAAAAGAAAAGCTATAAAGTCACTTGGACCAAAACCCATAAACAACTTCCCTCACTGTTAACTTTAAATGTATCTATAATTACATGTTAACCCAAGCACCACTGCTGTGTGAGTCTGACGTTAATGATCAAGCCTTCATTTCTGGGGAACGAGTGAAGCACTAACCAGCAGAGGCTCAGACTGTGTATCTCTGTTCTTGAACCTGGTCCTTTTTGTTCCAAGCCCTGCCCTTGCTCATTTATCTTGGTACCATTTACCTTCCTCATTTCATGCTGGACAGCTCACTTCTTCGTAATGCTGACATGCTAACATTAGAGACATCTCAGTCTTTCTGTCTATAATTACTCAACATTGAAGCACAAGTTTTCTCTCTGAAACCCACAGAGTTACTAATTAATTGTATTTCACTACTAATTCCATTCTAGTTCAATCTAATGAATTTGTGCAGTGCAAAAACTATAAAAGTTTCACCTCTTCCTGTGATTCCTTCAGTATAAATGCACATAAATGGTCCTTAAAATATCTTTGACTCTCATGTTGCTGGGGTGAGAAAACTTTAGGTTTAGGCAGGGTAAGGAATATCTCTTCGGATGCTCTCATCTACCACTCATAGTTTCCATCTAAGAAACAAGCAAGCATCCTCTGTTTTTACCAGGGTCCCCCACCCCCTCCAACTTGCTAAGAGCTGCTTACCACTAAATGTTGCCTCAGTCTGGCCTACAGTCAGGGAAAACTATCCTATTTAACATGGATCGAACTATGTACAGTATTTGTGCATTGGAACTGTGAAGCAGACTTTTTATTTCCCTCAACTTTATGTGACCCCTCTCACCCTCACTGTAACAAATGCCACTTACAGAGCCAATACCTATGGCATGGCACCTAGACCTTATAAATATTAAGTCTGAAATCATCGCTTATATGGGTAAAACATAGGCAATTTCTTCTGACAGACCAAATACTTTTATTCAAAACCCTGAGAAACCATAAAAAGTGGATGTAATCCATTTTAGAACTGAGAAAACAAAAACCAGATTGACAAGTAATCTAGGCCACTTTTGGACACCTGGGGAAGTGGTGCAGCTCAATTTAAAAATAACTACCGAGGCTCGGCGCCTGTGGCTCAATGGACTAAGGCGCCAGCCACGTAAACCTGAGCTTGCAGGTTCGAATCCAGCCTGGACCCGCCAAACAACAATGATGGCTACAACCAAAAAAATGGCTGGGTGTTGTGGAGGGCACCTGTAGTCCCAGTTACTTGGGAGGTGGAGGCAAGAAATTGGAGCCCAGGAATTGGAGGTTGCTGTGAGCTGTGATGCCACAGCACTCTATCCAGGGTGACAGCTTGAGGCTCTGTCTCAAAAAATAAAAATAAAAATAAAAATAACTACTGAATAGCCATCATCACATCTACATAAACATAGAGTATGAGGGTACACGGGAGTATAGAAGAACTCATGAAAGTAACTATAGGTAAAGAACACACACCAAGAAGCAGTATGGAATGACAACGTAGCAACGTCAAGTAACAACAAACTTAAAGAATTCCTCTGGGAATAATGATGAGACACTTCTCACCCGCCATCCAAGACAAGACAGAAAGATAAAGATGTGTAGATACATTACAAAATTAGCCTGAAAATAAAAAGCATATATATTCTAGAAGCTTCATTTTTAAATATAGGAATGGATTACTCATCAAATTAGTTGACTCATAATTCCTTTTTTTCTTTCAAATGGGTAATATCGGGAAATCTAAATAAAAACAAATAGCCAAATGATTAAAAAAATCTTCATAAGCTGGCTTTCAAGTATAACCCATAAGCTGGAATGGCAAAATGGGAAAATAAGGAGAGCCTGGGAAACTGGCGATAGGATTGGTGTGCCATCCTGATCCCGAGTTGTCTGCCCCATAACTGCTCCTAATAAAGGGCTTATAACTCAGCAGTACAACTCTGAGGCAAAAGAAGGAGGAAAGGATTGGGTAACTAATTCCATGCTATGAGAGAGAACAGAAATCAAAAAGAAAAATGTCAAAGCTGGACAATGTAAAGGATTAATATCTAGTAAGATTGAATAAACATACAATATCTTGGTAATGTCTAAAGTCAGTGAAATACACGGCCAGTCTTCAATAAGAGAGAAAATGGAACGTCTGACCCAAGAACTATGCTATGAAGGGCACAGGAATCTCTCTCAAAGCTGCTACTAATACGGTGAAGGCAGTTGTCAGGGTGTCAAGGTCAAGGGCACATGTCCATCTAATGAAGTCAGCCTTCCTTCATTCACTCAGCATCATTCACTGAGTTTTCTCTTTTCCCTTTTCTTTTTTTCCGGGGGCTAGAGGGGGTAACCATATGGACACATTCAAGATATTTTTTAAATAGAAAGCAATCCATAAACATTCTGATCTAAACTAACTGTTTTCATATTTTAAATTTCCTTTCCAGATTTAATCTATGTCAGAGCGGCCATTGTGAACATTAAATTTGTATTCTACATTTTTCTACTTATTACACCATAAACATGTTTCCATGTTTATAATCATCACTTTAAATGCCACCATCTGTAGGGCTTTAAGCTAGAAACTAGGATTTACTCTGAATACTCAACTGAACAACTGAAAACACTTTTTTCTTTTTTTAAGTTCTGAATTCCAGTAAAGAGATCTGTGGTAGGTATCTGTTGCCTCTGCCTCCCCACTATTCATTCCCCCTCCTTGAGAAGACTGTAGTGAAAAAAAAAGCCCTCTTTCCCTTTAGAATACCAGCCTGCCCCTGCCTTCGCCTATTTCATTCAGATAGGGCTGACCCCAGCCCTGGAGTTGAATAGTAACTGGGTTGGACAAATTGAGTGTGAAAAAGTCATGCGACCCTAGTCACTTGGGTAAGAAACAATATTATGAAAGATAAGTTCTGCATCTACTAGATTAGAGGCTGCTAGAGAGTAGGCTTGAATTTACCTAGGGCTACCACAGGCAAGAGTGGGACTTCAATCAACAGAGAAGAACAAAATCTGAACAAGGGATGTGAAAAAGAAGGGAAAAACACACTCTAATTGATATTTTTTGAATGCCTACATGCAGTTATGCCTGACTTCTCAAATATTTGAGTCAGTAAATTCCATCTAAGGATCAAGTCAATTTGAGTTAGACTTCTATTACTTGGAACCAAAATAGCCTTAACTGATACTGTATCTAAGAAACTAGTCATGGCCCCAATAAGAAAAAGGATATCTAAATTTAGAGCCTTAAATTGAGGGAACATGTAACAACTTTCTCTTAAGGCATTATTTCATCCACTTATAAACTAAATATGATAAACAGGGACTAGAACTTGAAATTTGTCAAATGCAAGGTTGTGTTGTGATGAGGTTAATCAGGTGACTGGCGTGAGCCTGTGTCGCTAGCTGGGCTGGTCCCAGGTTTAGCTGCGTAACCCAAGTCCAACCTCTTTCTAGCTGCTGTTTGCTGCTGCCTAATGGGAGTTGTCTTTTCTGCCTTACATTGCTGGAGACAATTCCCCAGGACAGGCAGCAGTGGTGAGAGGACCCTACCACTTAGTTGGAAACTTGTTGATCTTATCCAAGAGGAATGGACTAAGAATACTGGAAACTCAGGGACTTACTCTCTCAGGAACCTATCTGAGGACTCTTTCCCCACCTGGGCCCCTCCACCCCTCCCTCACTCCCATGCAAAAAAATAATATATTTTTTTTTGAGATAGAGTCTCACTATGTCACCCTCAGTAGAGTGCAGTGGCGTGACAGCTCACAGCAACCTCAAACACTTGGGCTTAAATGATTCTCTTGCTTCAGCCTCCCAGGTAGCTGGGACTACAGGCACCTGCCACAATGTCTGGCTATTTTTTTGTTGTTGCAGTTGTCATTGTTTAGCAGGCCCGGGCCAGGTTCAAACCTGCCTGCCTCAGTGTACGTGGCCAGCGCCCTAACTGCTGGGCTACAGACACCAAGCCCAAAAAAATAATTTTAGTTGAAAATAGGGCTGAACCAAGAAAAAAAAATGTATCCAATTAGCTCTATATTGGAGTTTTACTGCTATTGAGTCTATGAGCCCTTCCTCTGTAACAGACACCATGTTAAAAATGCACACACACATGTGATCTGATTTAGTCTACAGTCTATACTCTGTAAGGCAGGCCCTATTAGTATGGCCATTCTACAGATGAGGAAACTATTCAGTACCCAATGGACATGACCCCCAATGCTTCATTTTGAGCCCCTCCCTCGTTTTACATGTGAGGACCAGGACCAGTGAGTGGTCAGAGCTCCCAAGACAGCCAGCACGTCGGTAACAAGGCCGGGGCTTCGATTCTCTCCTCTGATGCTTTTCCTTTGTCTCCCTGAGGCTCACTTTGCAAAGTCTTCAGTTTTCTGACCCACAGCGATTAAGAACAGGTATAGAAAGTGGGAAAAACTAGAGATAGACTGGCAAGCTTCAACACCAGTCAGGAGGGAACTGATAACATTTAGGAACAGGCCATTTTGGAGTTTAGTAAAAGACAGGACAGAGAAGATGTAGCTGGTGTCTCCTTGGAGGAAGAAAAGAAGAAGCGGCCCATGTTCTTATTCTCAGCTGCCATGTTTGCAATCTCCCCTTCCAGGTATAAAAACAACCATGATGGGAAAAATATCCATGGGAAAAAAGATCCCAAAATTGGAAAGAAATGAAATTATTACCATTGGAAGAAATGATGAGAATCGAGAATAAATGTCACAAGAGGCCGTTTTGTCCTAATAATTAAAAAAAAATCAGTAAGACAGTCCAAAAGAGGGAACCGCAAGCAGTGGACAAATGACTGGGTGGAAATTGGGTGCTGTGAAATGAGGGTGATCCAGAAAATCAAAACAACAGAAATAGTAAGTACTTTACTCATCTAATTAAAGCTATTTAAGCTCAATTCACTGAAGATGGCACTTGAGATGGGGTCTACCAGAAACGACCAAGGTCACTCTGGGTACTCTCCTATTCCATTCCATCATAAGGAAAAGCATTTAAAGAGAGACATGGCCAGTTCCTCAACTTTCTTAATGCATCCCGGGGATCAGGTCCAAGCACAAATCTCTCTTAAAGAGCTTGGATAAGCACCACAGGGTGCTGAGTACAACAGACACAAAGAACCCCAAGGTGGCTTATTTAAGTAGCTAATTGCTAACTGGTGGGAGGTGGGTGACGGCAGGGAGCAGGAACAGGCCCGCCTTCTGCATGAATGAATCCAGCACATGGAATTCATGTTCATATTTACATTTATAGCTTACAGAATTTCTGTGTCATTGACCCCAAGCTGATAAACAAAATTACAAAGTTCATTTTAATTTCACAGACTTGGCCAATCCCATCAGTCTCCCCATTAGGTTTTCATATTAGAAGAAAGAAGGGGAAAATGAGAAAGCATATGTTTATAGCCAAGAATAAATATAACAATAATAAAGGAAATAAAAAAGGAAAACTAACCTTGGCACCGTTACTTTAAATTTTTCCACCTTTCTCATATGGATAGTTTCCAAGTTCTACCATTTCAAAGAAAACACCTCATCGAAGACCGTGTAATTGCGCTTGTTTCCATTCTTTAAATGTGGGAAATGAAGCCTTTTCACATTCACATCATCAGCTGTGCCCCAGGAAACCTTCCATTCTTTCCAAATTAGTTTTTGTATCATTAAACCAATCAGCATTACGTGCTTAGGAGTATTTTCTGGAATAAACTCTGAATCATTACCTACATCATACATGTAATAAAGTCAAATAATGACATCATTATACTGCACATGAGCACTGACCCTGAGTGACCAGGACCTAAGGAAATCAGGGCAGTCCTAATAAGAATCAGGCAGAATGCCTAATGAAAATCAAACAGCAAGCCTAATAAGAAACAATGTATTTTGCCTCTCCTTCAAATTCACTTTCCATTTGCTTTTCATGACAATCCCTGTTTGAAGTGGAGCTCTGCAGGCTAGAATTCTCAGAGCTAACTCCGAGATGAGTAACTCCCAGGTGGTTCTTTGGGCCATTTGATCTAGGACAAGAACCACTCACTCATGCAGTAAGTCACCAAAACCATAGTTTTCAACTTGGCTGTTTTTTATTCAACAAGCGTTTACTGAGCTCCTACTACAGGCATTAGGTACAGAAACCAACAGGATAAATAAGAAAAGTCTTAGACACTATTTAGATGTGGTCACTGAATGCCAGACACGACGACATATACATTTTTCATCAATAATTTAATATTCCCATTATCTCTAGAAGGAAGTGTATGTTTTATCCCATTTTACAAGTGTGGACAGTAAAGCTCATACAGAAAGAGACTTACCCAAGGTCATGCTGCTAGGCAGAGGCAGAGGTGGCAGGAAAATTTCATCCTGCCTCCATCTCAAGCAGCACATTGCACTCAATTTCTACCACTTATTATACAACTGTTGATATTCAACGATTTTTTTTTAACCTACAAGATGACAAATGTGTCCCCTGTTTCACAGAAGAACTCAGAGTATGGTAGAAGAGGCAGAAACAAAAGCCAAGCAATAAAGGACGATTCACTGTATTAGGATCACCCACAGCACCACGCGAGCGCGCCCACCCCCCTCCCATCATTCCCAGCCGCTATTCCCTGGCCTCACCTATAAGCCCAAATCTCTTTTCTCTCCGTCTCCATGTAAAATCCAGCCACAGACACATTAAGAGAGCACTTAATATGCTCATCTATGTCCTCCTTTATCTTATTCTGAGACTCCAACCACTCTGTTGTAACTCTCATAAGCTAGATAAGGAAAAACAAAAAAGATTGGGCAGTATTTGCCCTGCCTCAGAAACAGATTCAAATAGCCTGGACAGAGAGGACGTGTGTCCACAGAAACCAAGGCCAAGCACATGCAGGATGCTAAATGGAATTGGTACAACATTCTGTTATACAGACTATTTACAAGCTTGGTCATATGACTGAAGCACATTTTAAAGAATGAATATAATTTCAGTATTCACATGCTTTGAAAATAAATAATTAAAAAAAAAATAGTATCTTTCTTCTACTGTGCACATTGAAGAAGTTCTAAATTCTCAAAGCACATTCACCTCTGCTCTCTGTATCCCACGCGTCCTGCTAGTAACTCAAAATGCATGAGCCTTGAAGGAAGATCAGAAACTTATTCACCCCTGAGTCTGATTTCCTACATGTGTTAAGAGTGCAAAACCGATAGAACCGGTTGGTTAACACAATTTTTACAGGGAATTCATCATTTGTTTCCAAGACTATCAGCCCCTTGAAAGCAAGGACCACATCTTTTAATTCCAAATTTTTCACACATTAAGTGGCACTCAATATCAATGCAGTTATTTAATCCAGACGCAGTGGCTCAAGCTATAATCCTAACACTCTGGAGGATAGAGGCAGGAGGATTGCTGCAGCTCAGGAGTTAGAGACCAGCCTGAGCAAGAGCAAGAGCCCATCTCTACTAAAAAATAGAAAAATTAGCCAGGTACCTGGAGTCCCAGTTGCTCAGGAGGCTGAAGGAGGAGGATCCTTTGAACCCAGGAGCTGAAAGTTGCTGTGAGCTAGGCTGATGCAATGGCACTCTAGCCTGGGCCACAGAGTTAGATTCTGTCTCCAAAAAAAAAAAAAAAAGTACTGGGCGGAGCCTGTGGCTCAAAGGAGTAGGGTGCCGGCCCCATATACCGGAGGTGGTGGGTTCAAACCCAGCCCTGGCCAAAAACTGCAAAAAAAAAAATCTGTACTTAGTCACTCAGTTGGTTTATTTGAGTCTCTAATAGAATTTGCAACTACCACCAAGATAAACCAATGAGAACTTGTGTCTTTAGCCTTGATGCTTGTAATCAAAAAAGGGCTGAGTTGCAGGAAACAATGTCTTATCAGTCAACCATTAAAAATACTCCACGTGGTATTAGACCTGTGCACAGCCAGAACTGGCCAACATGAAACACTTCATCTTTTTGGACAACATGCCCAGTAAATTATGAAAAGAAAATGGTATTTTATGAGAGCCAGGCAATCTCATTTTCTACGTGGCACATTTCATTCGTATTGCGGTTATTAATAGGTCACTGCCAGGATTCATAACCGGTGCCACCGCGTGAAGGTACCCACACGCTGATGATCGCCGGGCTGAGCAGTAGTATATCTGTTCTCTCCAGAGCAGTAACTTTATCAAAACTATCGCAAGTGTCCTTTGAACCCCACTCTGACACTTTCTAATTGGATTTCAGGTTGTGTTCACCAGAGTTCCTAGAAGACTTTCTTTAACTCTTAAAACTTTCAAAATCTCCTTGTGACTAATGAATTTTTACCTCCTAATGTTAGCATTTCCTCCGCAGACTACTGCATGAAAAAGTGCCTGGTCGTACTTTTGTAACTCTCACATCAGCTAGTCTCTTGCATGAGCAAACATATTCAATATTTTTTAAAATTAGAAGCTGAAGAATACACAGGATGAGATGTCACTAGAA
Organism: Perodicticus potto; assembly: GCA_963574655.1. NCBI lineage: Eukaryota > Metazoa > Chordata > Mammalia > Primates > Lorisidae > Perodicticus > Perodicticus potto. Next base: position 11,336 of record CAUYRH010055310.1, on the reverse strand, counting down.
AGTGAGCGAGGACAGATAATTAAGGATTGAAATCCAAACCATGACCTCTCATGCAAGGTAGAGGAAGAAGCATGGCTGGCTTCTCATCTCTGTAGAGAAATACAGATACAATGTCTCAGATAAGACATTCTGTAGTTTTCATTATAAAGTTAATATTTATCTTACAGCATTGAGTTTATCTTACCGACATATCTCATTCAGAAAAAGAAGAATTTCTTGATTTACCACATTAAAGTAAATATTGCTATGAGATATGTGTTAAATTTTTAATAAAAGCCACCCTATCTTTGTTGGATCAAAGGGAGCTGCTTCAGCTGAGGCACAAACAAAACCAAGTAAAAATACATAATCTCAAATACTGAGCATCGCCACAAGTGTCAACCACCCTGCCCATGACAATTGCAGTTTTACGTGACCAAGCATTCCAGAGCTTCAACTAAGTTTATTGTAAGTCATAATCTTTGAGCTAAAAATTGCAAATTGTACTTGGACTCCTGGCCCACGGGAGAGAATTTCCAAACTACATACTCCTCAAGCTCGAACCATGCTCCCAAAAAAGGCACAGAAGTGGAATTCGATTCAATTAGATTTACACACATCATCCTTTGCCATGTGTGGATATATTTTTAGTATGGAAGATTTATTAGCACGGTGTGTTTTCTCTGCACAGGACAGACTTAGATGTAAAAGCTTAGTTTGTTTTCACTGATCCCATATTCCTTAAGTTAGCAATAAAAATTCTATTACTGAAGAGTAAAAACAACCTGATACAGTGACCCTGATTCTTCTCCTCGTATAAAGGAGAATGAGAAGTCAGCAAGCCTAGGAAGGATGATTCTCCACGTGTTTACGGAATGATTCTCCAACAGCCTGAAGTAAGCTGGATAGAGGGAAGAATATAAGACAAAATATGCACAGGAAAGAAGACTGTTTCAAATATCCAGATTCAGAAAAAAAGAATAAAGTAAAAATCTTCAAAATTACAGCACGTAATATGTCCCAAGTACAGTATGTAAAACAAGTAACTGCATTTGGGACAATAGAGGAAGACGGGCCTCCTGTGTACTGCTCCCTGTTACGTTATAGAAAAGCACCATCGCCTCGGACCACACGCTTTGCCTCCAGGCTCCCCTGCATTGGAATCTCAGCTCTGCCATTTCCTAGCTGTGTGACCCTGAGGAAGTTTCACGACCTCTCTGTGACTAGGTCGCCTCATCTACTAAATGGAGATAATAATCATATCTATCTCTCAGGGTTGATGTGAGAATTAACTGAGTTAATATTTGTCAAACTCTTGGAAAGAGTCTGGTACAGAGTAAAAACTATTACAAAAGCATTTAAAAGTAAAAGGTTGGTTCTGCTGGCTGTATTTATATGATCAGAAAATAGAGATAAATTCAAACCCTACATTTTTCTCCAACTCCATGCTTTTTCACGCCCACTCTGTCCAACTCATTAGCCTTTTAAATACAATCGAAGGTATTTTTTCTTTTAATAAAAAGAAAAGCTAACATTTTAAACACTCCATGTGTGCCAGGCAATTATCTGTTACTTGTATCATTCAGTCCTCATAAAATCCAGTAACATGAGTGACATTATTATTCCCATCTGAAGAAATGAAGGCATGGAAAGATTATGTATATTGTGCAAGATATAGAACAGAACCTGAATTTGAACCCAGTGCTGAAATTTAGTTCATAGAAAGAAATTATACCAGACTACAAAAATATACCATTGCACATAAATATCCCTAATGAATCATCTTTTAAAAAATCAATCTTTATTCAAAAATTCCTCCTATGCCAATCAACCTAATGCCTAGGCAGCCTGCAAATCTGTGAGAATAAATGATTATTGCTTTAAGCAACTGGATTTGGGAGTGGCTTCTTTGCAGCATGCTTATAGCAAAAGTTCACTGATACAGGATTTTTGTATGCTTTTGATAAATGAAACCAAAACCAAATTTGAAAATGTTTTTCAACTATGAAACAAAGAAATGTTGAAAACCTGTGTATTTTCTTTGATGAAAGAGGGAGGGAGAAAGATAGAAATAAACTGATTTTAGGCTGATTGTTTATGCAACCTAAATAAGGCTTTCCTAAAAATAAAGATTAAAAGAAAAAACTTTTCTGTTTAACCCTAATATCTGTTACCATATTTCAAGTTAACATACTTTTGTAATAAATAGAAAAATGACATTTTCAAATCTTTCAGAAGATCCAGGCCTCTATGAAGTCCAGGAAAATGCTGTCATAAGAGTTCATATCACATACAAAGCCAATAACCAAAAAAAATCAGTTAAACCAGTCAACAACTGGAAAAGAAAAATATCAACTAGTGACATAGGTGTTTCCAAAGAGGTTAATGCAAATGCCAAAGAATTAAGAGATGCCCTTGCAAAAACTGATAAAGCTCTTTAGTAATTTCACAGAAATAATTTCTTTTCTGATTGTATTATCCGAATAAACCAAGACAGTAACTACTCCTCCAGGGGGCAGAACTGAGCTAGCAAAGCACAAACTGAACAGGCGTGTGGGGAGGAGGACTTAATTTTTTTTTTTTTTTTTTGGTACATAGTTGAAAATAACATCTAAATTTGTTTAGATATAAGGGCAATTGGATATGTTTTATAACTATATTTTTTAAGATAAAGCCATTTTTCTCCTCATCTCCTTTTTGCCAGCATTTTTAGTGGACTCGCTGTAAGTCATTTTTTCTCCAGTACCAAGTATCCTCAGACAACAAGGCAATGAGGACTTCCTCTCCCACATGCCTCTGCCTGCCTAAGAGCTTCCAATACGTACGCCCATCTAAGCCCATCTAAGTTATAAAAAGATTATTTCAAGAGTAATCCTGCTATCTGGTGGCAAAACACATAAACGACAGGAGTAAAGGATGAGATTGAGTACCAGTGGGTCTACATTCCTACCGCATTTCTTAAAAATGACAGATTTTCTCATCTGAACTAAAAACAAACTTAAATTTTATCAAAGAATCATCAACTTTAGGGATAAAGGAAAGGAATTGAAAGGATGAAATATTATAGACTACAGTGTGCTAAGTTCTATTGGAAAACTAGCGTTCAATTTAAGAGAAAATTTGAATCATTAAGATCTTCTTTCACCAATAAAGAACGACTCTCCAAACCAATTCAATTGTCACAAAGATAAACTGGTCCGTTGGCCATTGTGACGCAAATTTATCACCAACCTAGACTCAGACAAAATGAATTTCGGAGCAGGAGGAGATTCTAAACATCTTCTGGCCTGACAGTCTTGTTTTACAGATGATAAGACAGAATCTTGGATTAAGTGACTTGTCTAAGACCACACTACTTGTTAGAGTCAACACAGGGTCTGGAATCTAAGTCTCTCAACTGATAGCCTTTCTCTTCACTGAGAAATGGTACCACAGTTGCCAAAGGTATCTTCCAGCAAAGCCTGTTTCACTTCACCTGTTCTCCTATTCCTCCCATTTGAAAAGGAATGAAATAGATGTATCAACAGTGAGTTTCCTATTATTTTCCATATAATAGGAAATGGAACAGCACAACAGAACAGGGATGCAGGGGCACCTCAAACAGGGCAGCCTGTGGATTTCAATAGCCCCCCCATATCCACTATCCCGTGTAGCAGCCTTGTGCAGAACGCAGCCTACACAACAGTTCTCAAAGTGTGGTCCTCGGACCAGCTTTGTCAATGTCACCTGAGAACTTGTTTAAAATGAACATTCTTGGGTACTACTGCAGACATACTATTTGAGAAACCCTGAGAGGGGGGGCCCCAAACAATCCATATTTTAACAAACTCTTAGTGTAATTTGGATGCATAAAAAATTTGAGAACTGCTGGTGTATATATTCAAATTTGTGGATACTGTAACAGAATCAGAAGATGTTCCACCTGCAAGAGGGGTTGTATCAAATATTGAAAAGCCACCTTGCTTGGTAAGTGTGTTTTGTTACCTGAATTTTTTTTTTTTTTTTTAAGAGACAGAGTCTCACTTTGTCACCCTCGGTAGAGTGCTGTGGCATCACAGCTCACAGCAACCTCCAGCTCTCGGGCTTAGGCGATTCTCTTGCCTCAGCCTCCCGAGTAGCTGGGACCACAGGTGCCACAACCCCTAGCTATTTTTTGTTGTTGTTGCAGTTTGGCTGGGGCCAGGTTTGAACCCACCACACTTGGTATATGGGGCCAGCGCCCCACTCACTGAGCCACAGGTGCTGGCCTGTTACCTGAAATTTTAAAGCACTTGCACACAACTTTCCTGATAGCAATTGTTTCAATTTGCTAGCATTCTCACCTTTATTCAAGATTTGGGGGGAGGGGGGAATGTGTTTTGTTTTTCTTTATTCCTTACAGGTAATGAGTCTTCCTATTAACGCAGAAATAAATAAATGATCAGAGCTGTGAGAAGTGTCCCAAGAGCATGGGAGACCGGTACAAGAAACATCTTCATTGCCTTCTCTTCCTGTCCCTCTTCTACCAGGACCCTCCATCTCTGGCTCCATCTCAGCCTGGATCCACAAGCATCTCTTCCAACTAGCGATTCTCATGCTGTCACTAAATGCTGCTGATATGGCCTCTGTCCTCTCAGTTCCCATAACTGTCACCTCTACCCTGTACCCTTCACTTTTAACTGCTGTGACTTTCACTTTTTGACTGCCAATTTGACTCTGCACTCACCTAGCTTCAGAAGATCGAGTCATCTCATGACCTACAAGAGACTTAAGCCTTGTCAGGTCCATCCACTACAGAAGAAAAAACTCAGGTCTGGGACAGTTAAATAAATTATTCATGGTTATACAGTTCTTCCAATTAAAGAAATAAGGCTGGGCACAGTAGTTCACGATGGGCCATCCCAGCTCTTTGGGAGGAGGCCAAGGCAGGAGGACTGCCTGGGCAACATTGTGAGATGTGTCTCCACAAAAATGAGGAAAATTAGCTGGGCAGGATGGTGGCGCACCCTTGTGGCCCCAGCTACCCAGGAGGCTAAAGCAGGAAGATCGTTTGAGCCCAGGAGTTCATGGTTACAGTGAGCTATGATCACACCAGTGCACCCCAGCCGGAACAACAGAACAATACACCCTACTCTAAAAAAAAAAAAGAAAGAAAATTAATAAAAAGATAATTATACATTTCATTTTGTAGACTTCTTGCTTGAATTTAGTATTTTAGCCCCTCCAAAATCATGTCAAAGCTTGGTTTTGTTACTGTACAGCTGTTTTTCCTAGGTTAGATTCATTTTAAAAACTTTCTAAGCCTGCCTTCCATATTTTCAACCAGCCTTTGCTGAGAATAAATGGTCAGAACCGAAAAGTACTTAGTCCACCTGAGACCTACCTTGAGGTCACCTTGAGGACCTTGGTTCTGATTATTTAATCCAAATATAATGACAGTTATTTTCATTCAGCCTATATTTTAATATCATCACAAAGATATTTCTTTTTTCAGCAACTAGTATGAACCATACAGGGAAGATACAGCAGTTAGAAGAATGGGAAGGAAGAGAACTTATCCTTACAGGGCTTATAGTCTAGGAAGAGAGAGTTGGTCCACAAAATAAAGAACAAAACAGCATGTTAGATGACAGTACATGCTAAGGAGAAAGCAAAGCGGGGTGGAGAATAGAGAGTTTTAGGGGAGTTTACAAATTTACATAGAGTGGTTAAGAAAAGTCATTCAGAAGGATTTTAAAATCCTTGGAGACTCTCTTACTAGTATTTTGTTGAAATGTCAAACATTTGCTTGACAACAGTACTACTAAATTCTTGTTGAGGATCACTAAAAACCACGCATTGTGGAATTTTCTAGAACTTAACATCAACCTTGAAAATTTATATTTTCCTGAATTTGCCCTTTATTTTCTCAGAATCAGCAATTCTGGACATATCAGTAAGAAAATACAACTACTGTCATATAAAAAATAGATAGAAAATATAGTGTCACATTCTCAGAACTATTTGTTTCCCAGAACGGAAAAATAACAGGGAAATTATTATTTAGAAAACATGTTTTGCCCATCTGTGCCCTTATCCACTGAAAGAAAATATCAGTATTTATTATTATTATTGTAGCCAGCTTCACAATAAACTATGAAATGGCCACATGGATAAAAAAAGAAAAATTGTGGGAGAAAAAAATAGGATGAATCTTTAAAGCATTCTTTGCAGAAAACTGTATTCACCTTTGTGTCCCAGCCTCAACTAGTAAAGACATAATTTATTTATCTGGAGCACCTCATGTCAGATGTAGCGTCTGCATTGTCCAGGGGATATCTTTTTATGCTGTTTTATGGCGTGGTACACCCAGGAACAATGAGTTCAAGTAATCCGGCCAAGGTCAAATGCCAAGAGTTTCTCGTTTTGTCTATTTTAAAACTGGAGAAATTAACGATTTTCCCTTTTTACTGTACTCGCCAGAATGCATTGTCACTTTCTTTACTTCTCTGTCCAATTTTGCAGAAAAAAAACCACTTGAAACTTTAACTGCTTTAACTGCTTTGGTCACTTTAGCTCTTCTAAATTTGGCAGTGACACAAATTGTTTGGCAACCCATATAATTAGTTCCTATAAAATGTCTGGAAAAATGAGACATTGTTTGAAGAAGAAAAAAGGAATATTTGGGGGATAGCAGGTGAAACAAAATAAAAACGAAAACAGACAAAACACTTCATAAGGAATAACCAGTATTTTTGAATAAGATTTCCCAGAGTCTTCACAAAATCTGATGATTTATTTAGCTTTGTTTGGAGAAGACTTCACAGGTGAGTCAAAACCTTCAAACCACACTGGCCTTTGTGCAATAGAAATTCTTATTTTTTGCTTTCTTTCTATTTAGCAATTTTTCAAGGATTGTTCCTAAGTGTCTTACTACATCAAATTAGAACTTTCTTCTAGAATACTTTCTACATCTCTTAATTCTCTCCTTCATTTTTTCCTGGATTTAGGAATCAATCCTGGATTCAAATCCTAACCCCTTTAATTATATGCTGGATATTGTGTATGACTTAAACCAGTTATATACCTCTCTAAAATGTATTTTCTTTTAAAAATGGCTATAAATAGTATGAAAACTTTTTGAATGATTATTTTGGCCATTAGATAAATAATAAATACGATTTTGAATGATGATTTGGCCATCAGATAAATAATAAATATGATACTATTCATATTAATTGTTAAATCAAAATACGAATTTTGAGCTAATTCAAAAATCTCGAAAACAGAAACAAGTAAAAGGAATAAAATTGCAATGATCCATATTCCTAATAACCACAGATAATCAGGTTAACAGTTTGTGTGTATCTTTTCAATATTTTCTTCTATGAGTAAATATAGTACTTTTTAAAATTATCTCACTAATTTAGCTCTTATTAGAGAATACCATCCATACAAAAAAGTGCATGCATTAATGAATTTCTACAGCTGAACTTAGCAATTTGTGAGGACCATCACTGAGGCAGAATGTTAGAGTCAGGCGCTATAGCCATACGGCCTGAGGCTAAATTCTTCTTTGTGATTTCCTAAATGTGACCCTAAAGAGGTTATTTAAAGACAGAGTCTCACTATGTTTTACAGTGAATTCAAACTGCTAGACTCAGGTGATCCTTCTGCCTCAGTCTCGTGAGCATAGAGGATTACAGATCTACACCACCATGCCTGGCTATTAAAACTTTCTTGGTCTCTGGAACCTCATCTGTTAAAAAGCAATCGTTTCTCCCATTATGAAGATTGAATGAGCTAATGTAAATTACTGTATTTACTTAGAACAATGTGAGACATATAACACACACCCAATAAGGTAAGTTATCATTAATACTGTACAATATCTGAAGAACTTCTTCTCTCACAATAATTAAACTTTCCCTTTTGTGCATGGGAGTCATTTGTTTTTCCTTCAGGAATTGCTTTAGCTTCCTAAAAGTCTTCTCTGATTTCCTCCTATGCAATTAGCTAAATGGAAAGCCCACTCACCATCTTCACAATAAGCTTCATAATTCCATTTGTGATCAGACTCCCTTACCTGGTAACAGGCCTGCAAAGCGGCCCAAATACAACCTAACCTATCTTTCCAGGCATAAATACTTTTGCTCCCGTCTGTATGTAAATACTTCTGAAGCTGCTTGGACTCTTTTAAACACATCCTGCTCTTTTATACTTCTGGCTTTATGGGCTTACATTTCTCTGCCTCCCACCTTGAAATGACTTTTTCTATCATGCTTTCCAAATTTCCCACATTCATTGTAGGTAGGATTTTCTCTCGCCTCTGAACTTGAGCATTGCACTCAGTTGGCCACCATTCACTACTTTTTTAGTAAGGAAGTAGGTCACGTGCATTTGGCATTTTATAGCTTACAGAACACTCAAATGCAATGTGTCTTTTCATCAACACAACAATCTGATGAGATAAATAAACCTGTGATTATTATCCCCATTTTACTGTCAAGGAAATTAACTCTTGGTCATGAGAACACATCTGGTCCTGCCTAGAATGAAAGCTTCTCCAGACCAAAGGCATTATCCGTCTCTTAGTTTTCTTGACCACAAGACATATTTACTCAGAGATCCATCTCCTACCCAAACACTTATTATCAATAAAAATAGCACACTTTTTAGCACCTTCTTCATATCTCTGGGCTAAACACATATGGTTATCATTTATTCATTAAAAATATGTTGAGTGTCTACTCAATGTCAAGGATGTATTCCATCTGTTGTGCTAGTGGCTTCCTTGTTTGTAAGCCTATATTCAGGTTATGTGAAAGACCATTGGATTACATGCCAAATATCCAAATTCAAGTACTGTCTCTGCTAACATACATGTAGAGTTATCGTATGCATTTTTAGACCTTAGTTTCCCCATCTACAGTCTGGAGAGAATAATCTCCACTCACTATGACCACTGATTATGAACATCAAATAAACTATGCAAGTGCTTTGTAGGCCTTGTGAAAACACAGAAGTATCAATGTAATGCAATTATTAAGACATGGATCCTGCTCTGTGGTCCCACAACCCAGAGGAGAAGAACTATTCTTAGGAAGACAAGTTACAGTATAAAATGGCATGTACTAACTGGCAGGAGGTATAAATACTACATGGTATAGTAGCTTAGAGAAAATGTGAAAAGGTGACATTGTGCTTTTAACTTCAGAACATTAAAACATTACTCCGAATGTTACCACATCTCTTATTCATCTTTCAATAATGAAAATATTAATTCTTCTTATGGAAATTAACTCTCATCCAGAAACCAGATTACCTATTAGGATTTTTAAGAATGTTTTCAATGTCCTGTATTACTGTGGCAGTACTTTATCCAGATTCATTTCATCCTTCTGCACATATTCCAATGGAATCGTAAGAGTTATTGCCCCCCTCTTCCCCGACGTCTGAAGTAGAAAGAATAGGAGAAAATATAAGGAAGCTGCTCTTTGATCTCCACGTACATCAATTACAAGTAATAAATCCCCCTGCAGTTGAAGCAAAGACAGAATCTCAAAAGCACATGGACTTTTCCTATTAGAAAATATAAACCAAATAGTGACTATTTGTTGTTTAGATTTATTTAGTGAGTAATGTAACTGAAAAAACAACCCAGCATTGAAGGATGTATCATTTTTAATCTCAGCACTTTTAGCTACTGCCAACACCAGATAGAGTATCTTATTGCAATAATTCAAGGATTTCTCTATTAGTTTCTCTAAGCCCTTAAAGCAAATGAAGCTCTTATGATATAAAACCCCTTCTTTCTCTATTTTTTCCCCAGCTCTCAAGCCTAAATGCATTTCAGGGTAGAATTTTAAATGAACTAGATAAATGAAATTCTATCTAACTGTATTAATTTTTGACACTCTTTTTATGATTCTTTTAAAAAAGAACACAGAAATGAATTGCAGCTTTGGCTGCTGAACAGTCATGATGAATAGCATGCTACAAATAATATTTTTTTTCAAACTTTTGAAAGAACAATTTAGATTTTTAATCTCTTAGGTGGGTTTACAAATACCCCACATCGATAACTGACCAAGGAGCTAAGAATGAGGTTTCTTAAACAAAGAAAAGCATCCATATATTAAAGGAAGCATTTTCATACTTTTCCTCCCTATTGTTTAACCTTTTGTTCCCATCACAAATATCTCCACGGAGTTTTATCTCTGACCTTGAGGGAATAGGTAGTTTTATCGAGGCTTCCTTTTAGATCACAGATGACCTTCAGCTGATTATCATCGAGCTCTGACCTGCCTCAGTGATCTGTTCACACAAAATACATATGCTGAACAGTGCTGGTATGTGCAGTGGGGGTAAGTGAATTATTTACAAAAATTTGAGTTGACACCTTTTATCAAATGTGGAAAGATGAAGACAAAACAGCTGCTATTGCTGTCGTAAGCAATCTGCTGGTGATTGAATAAAAGTGTCAAGAAAATGGCTGCTTGATGGCCTTTTGTTCTCCCTCATCCCGCTTGATGTTAGTTTGAGCTGTCAGTTAGGAATCACGGCGGTGTGATTTATCAATAGACTGAGTGACCTTCTATTTTAGCTTGTGATAGAACTAGAAGACAGCGCCCTCTACTGCGAACACACAGCACTTCCTCTTAATGTGCCATTCGTCCAAGTGATTGGTGTGCATTTGCTAGAAGCAACTCACCCGGCAGATAATTATGGCTTTTAAAATTTTATCCTGTTTCAATTGCCTCCACATATTTTTTAAAAATCAGTAAAACCCAAAATAAAAATTTCAAGCATATTTCTATACCTTCCAGCAAACTAACTTAGAAAATCAGTATTTGAGATAAAATGCTTCCTCCTTTGCTAATTAAACTGCAGAATAAGAAACATTATCTCTGATAGCAACCTGAATCTTTAAAGAGTGTTTGGATTATATTGATATTAATAACCCATTTGCATTAACTCACATTATTTTATAGTCTCTCTATAAAGAAGGATTTAGACTTTTTTTTCTGCCATAGTATCGTAGAGTCCTCCAGGAAAGATGTTATTATCAATCAGGGCTTTGTGGATCCTTGAGTCATATGAAACCACAGTGGACGAGGGCCTCACAAAGGAGCATTCATATTGAATACCAGATATGTGTTTTTCTTTAAAGAAAGTTTTCTGATTTAATAGATATTTATTTGATCCAAAGCCCCAAAAAGATGAAAATAAAATTTTTTTAAAGAAAGCTTTCTGATTTTATATACAATCTGAAATATTTTCATTGAACTATTTAACATAGCCTACATGGCCTTTTAATCCCTACATGAAGACATTTATATTCTACCTTTACGGATTTTTATTTTAAAGGTTATGTGATGCAAGGGAAAAAAGACCTG